>VCRD01000178.1:134599-176612 GCA_006783055.1 Trinorchestia longiramus
CCAGTCTTTAGCAGGTCTTTAGCCGGACTTTAGTCAGTCTTTAGCTAGTCTATAGCCGGTCTTTATCAGTCTTTAGCCAGTCTTTAGCCAGTCTTTAACCAGTCTTTAGCCGGTTTTTAGCCAGTCTTTAGCCAGTCTTTAGCCAGTCTTTAACCAGTCTTTAGCCGGTCTTTTGCTAGTTTTTTCGCCGGTTTTTAGTCGGTCTTTTCTCTAGGTTAACTTGATCTATGGTCGGTATTTCCTGCATATGTTTACACTACGCTGGATCTACTCCAGTCGTTCTCGATATACTGGATCTCAAATCGATACCTCAAATTAACACACTATTTTTAACCCTAGAACTGTACTCCAATGAACATCCTCGCAAAATATTTTTAATCAGAAGCTTATATTGAATATCACTAATCATCTTGCTTAGTGATGACACATAATTAGTCAATTAGCAATTAATGTGCCACCTGTCGGTCTAATACCAATACATTTTTAATTAAACAATATAATTGTCACACATCCTTTTTCACAGTGCTGCATCCAAGACCAATTAATTACATAATTAACACAAAGGATTCTCTTCATTTTTTGGTTAATTACCTGAGAGAAGATGAAAGGCAATCAGAGAAATCAGTGAAGCGTCGACAGAGGGAGCATCAGTTGTTTGCTCCAACATTTTCTTCCCCAAGGAAATTTTTATTCAGTCAATATGATGATCTCAAACAATTCCTTTATTCATGTTTGATTCATTTCTTCAAGCTTCATTGATTAATGAAGAAAAATGTAGTCTTTCTGTGTCGTGGCTTTGAATAATTCTGCATGTCATTAGGTCTGAAATTAATTACCAATATAGCCTGTAAAGTTGTATTCCAAAGAGATTCCAAGCTAATGGTAAATAAATATAATGATCATGCACTGTAGAAACGAAAGCTGTTACTAATAATTTCGTAATTTACGTAATATTAAGGTCAATTGATTAAAGTTTCACTGTTGTTTCTCGTCAAACATTTTTTAAATGGTTTCTGATTTATTTATCATCTATCGTAGTGGGTGACCTGAGGTAAATCGAGTTGACTTCATTTTATAAATAAATGATAAATCATTGATCAAAACTGATTTAAATTACTCAGCCTTCAAAATTATTTTCTGCCTGAAAAGCGATTCTCACACAATAAGTGGATGCTCTATTTTTAATCTTTACTTTGTGGAGAGAAACAAGCCCGCGTTATTTTTATTATTATTAGTATTCATTATTATTTAGCCGAAGAAAAGTTCTAAGGATTTTATTCCCCAGCAACGCTCTTTTATTTTCATTTTCTTTAAAATCATTTCTAAAGTGACCTCAAAAAAGTTTATTCGACATCAGTGAATAGGACGCTACACATTGTTTCTGCTCGCAGTAAAATGAATTGGTCTCTACATACGAGTATTTCCGAGACGGCGGAAATTTAACGATGCGTAAATTTAACGAAACGGAAGCGAGTCTTTTAGGTAAAACACATTTTTATGATATACGATAGTGAATACGCATGAATTATTGCCACAAGTTTTATTTTTATATTGAAATACGCGCAGCACAAACCAAATTGTTCTTCTCTTCGTTCTTGTCAGTTCCATGTTAAAGTTTGATGATGCGGTTTTATCTATTTTATTTTTTTTAATGGAAAAAGTATTAGTCGTTTAGATGTTTATCTAAGATATGCTTCCGCATTAAGCTAACTGATGACGGTTTATTGTACATGCATTGCATCAACATTGTGAAGGATAGCAGCCACTGTGCTGGATGAATAATTTAATTCGTTTTCAGACGTACATATTTTCTAAGTAAAATATTTCTAGTGATCTACAATCTTCCTAATATAAATTTACGATGGGTGATTTTTTGCACATTTTCACATATTTTCAAAGAAGCTACCATCATTGTAGGAATATCTCAGTTCATTGACCGGTGAAGTTAATTTGTGGAAGTCATGAAGTATTTTTAAAGAGAAGGAAAATTCTTTACGTGATGATTTCTTACATAAGATACAAAAACGCTAAATCACACATTTCTATACGTGCTATTTGAACGTAATTCTGTAGGCTGTTCGTGTTCCATTAAATATTGTGTAAATGGAGTGTACATTTGTAAGAAGTGAATGAGTTTAATTGTTCATGTCCTGTACGAGCCCATATGAAATATTTTTTACCTGAGATAAGTTATTTAAAGTTGAAAAAACTGTTCAGGTATTATTTTGTGACGAATGTGATGGTTATTTCATTCAATAACACAATTGCGAACAGGATTTGTACTGCTTTAGTTATAGAAGTAATCCCTCTACAAGTGAAAAATTTGGTTTCCAACACAAAAACTAAAGTCTGATTACTAATAACCTTTTTATTCTTCCAACAGGTTCCCTATGTAAGTGAACTTTATTCCTTCACGAATTTGAAGACCAGATTTTAGGTTATAATTTTCTGAGATATACCCTGTCATCCAAATGATGAATGAAACTCCGTTATCTTGTTACGAGAGATCCATTCTGTGCATATATGAACGCCTCACCAGTCGCAAAACATTGCCTGAAATAAAACAGGACTTTCTCCTACATCGCTAGACGAGAAATCAGGCATTTTTATTCTGGGTCACGACGCTGCCTTCAGTTGCAGCGGCGCTCGGGACACAAAATCAAGCCAAAAAGAACACAGAACAAGGAGAACTTCTCCTTTCAGGGAATACGATCTAGAGCGTAAGTTACTCGGTGCTTTGGAGCAAGTTTCGTTGCTCTTTCAAGATTTGCATCGAGTAAATGCCAGGAAATAATTGGCTCCCCTCTAGTGACGGGCGCTAGGATCAGAGCTGTCAAGAACGCTGTGCCCGCAAAGAATACGATCGGGATAGACGGAAATGGAACAAGGAATATGGATCCACTTAGCTGTCGTTCCTCTGAAGGATGGCTTGGAAGGAAAACAATATGGCATGCTGACAGCAGAATCCCATTTGCAGTGAAAAATGTCTCCAAGGAATTAGCGCTATTCTGAGGGAAACATTTGTGGGCTACAATAGTCCGTCTAACATAGGTAGGCTTTTAGCTTGACATCTTTGTGACAAATATTATCATGAAAAATCGAGCTCAGGAGCTTTCATTCAGGCGACCCACCAAAATTTTCAAAATGGCTCCTCTAAGAATAAAAAATCAGCGTACATTAACATTGGCTTTGCTTCGGTGTTTTTTGATCGTCGTAGCTTCAACATCAGCAGCTACCGAGCAGCACCCTCAAGATGCAAGGAGTCATCAAGCAAAGAGAGCGGATCAAATACAAAATGATTGCGGGAAGCTGGGGATCAGGCTGGTTGCATCTCCATCGATTCAGACAGATGAGATATCCTCGGAGGAGTTTGTGGGAGTGTTTGGCAAACAAACGACTTCTCCTTTCCGTCGAGCTGACATTAAGAGCAGCGCTTCTGTTTCCGTGAGCAGCATTGAGAGTCCGAGCTCTTCGCCAGTCGCGCGAACAATAGCAACATCAGAAAATATTGGGATAGAAATTACAGTGGATGGAAAGTTTGAACAAGCAATCCCACAAAGAGTGAAGCGCTACGAGACTAGCAACACTGTCCAAGAGATCACATCCAGTTTTCAATTAGAAGCGAATCAATCCAATCAGAAAGATAGCTCAAAAAGAAACTTTCCGTCGAAAGACAATCATAAAAAATATTCCTTCCCTGATGACTCAAAGATTTTCAAAGAGAAAATGTCTTCCAACTTCAATGAATTCATCAGCGATGACAATTCCTTTCATTATAAGCCAGTTGACTACCATGTAAAGCCAGGTATGGAATTTTTGAATTTCGACTTCAATGTCGATAAAGATTTGTATAGAAACCTGTACTCTATTTTAAGCAATTTATCGGCTGAGATCAGCCCAACGCATTCAAGTCAAAAAAGAACAGCGATTCCGAGAAAAAAAGGCGCCAACGAAGTGAAAGGAAAGTCGCTGTCTTCCACGACCATGATTTCTCGGCCGATAGCAGAGCCTTTGGGCAATCTTCTTTGGAATGGGAAGAATCAATACATTTCAGAAACTAAATCAAACGTGGAAAAATTTATCGCCAGTGATGCCGTTGGCCCTGAAGTCCACCAAAAGCCTTCCGATCGGAGAAGCGAAATGTCGGGCGAAGTTACTTCGGAGGACGACGCGGGTCGTAGCTACATGGGTTCCAGAGAATCGTTCGACGCTGGCCGAGGATCTTTACACCGGTTAACCACTACGAACTATTTAAATCCACGAACCCTGAATAGTAAAACTACTGTGAGCTATAAGGAACCCATAACTGTCAATCATCACTCAACTTTGAGATTCAGTTCAGATTCGAAATACTTTTCCGAAGACTATTCTTCTTCTAAGGCTGACAAAGAGGCTACATCAGTAAGACGTGAACTTACCGCCTCTCCTGACAGAACTGTCATTCAAGACTCCCCTGCAGAGAGGGATGTTCATTGTCAGCTATGGCAGCATGCGTGTGCTGACAGCACATGCATCGGAGCTGACAATTACTGTGATGGTGTTGTTCATTGTGCTGACTACAGTGACGAACCTCCTGGCTGCACAGGTAAGCACTGTATTTGTTAAGCATTCATTTTTGCTCAAGCCAAATTTGAGACTGACTGTAAAGCTATAACATTCCAGCCGCATAAATCTCCTTAAACTGACTGGTTATTGGTTCAGAACACAAGCATTGTTATTATAGGGTTTGTGTTATTGCGTTATAATTATTATTGAGTGTGAAATCTTACTCTTAATATGAACCACCAGTGAATGCTCGTATACTGCGTCCTCACAGGTAAGAATTCTTACTCCACTGAATACAGGAATAATTTTTAATTTGCCTTGCCGTTTATCTTCCGTTGTAGATTCATGCATGATCATTTCTCATCAGAAAGATTCTCAAAAACTGTTAAATTATAAGCTTTTAAACCAAACTCATATTCATTGTCGAGCCTACTGATTATTGAAAACAAGTTTCCGTTTTTTCGTGCTTGTAATTTTTTTTTAATTTTATTGGAGGAGTTTCCCACGAGCATTCGCACTTCTAACTCTTACTCTGGGGTGTTCTTTAGACTCTGGTAAACGCAAACGAGCAGTCAATAAAATGCTGATAAAACATTGGGAATTGTGCTAGAACTAATGAGTTGTACTAGCTTTATTATAACAAATGCAAATTTCTGAGACCGAAAAAATCCTGCTTAAAAATTTAATGATGCTCGGTATGCCTTCTTTCCATTTGCAAAGTGTTTGGTTCATACACGTAGACATTTACCGTGTGGTTGTCATTGGTCGGTAACAACATTGATTCAGTACATTTTTTCTTAATTTTTTAGGAAAGAATTTTTCTTACGAACACCGTTGAAATGCTTCTCATTTTTACAGAAGTTTTCGTCGGAACAAGTAAAAATTGAGTGCTGGAGTAGGGACGTAAAAATTAACGAATGCCCTTTACAACGGATTAGCGTTGCATGTTTTTGGTCAGAGTTGCGGAATAAAACATGTCATCCCCGAACAAACACAAAATATACTGTGTTCCTGAAAATACGTTCTTGCCAATTTTATAGCGTCTGAACGTTCCACAAAAGTTATTCTAGTATATAGAATAAATTCATTTGAAGTAATCTTTCAGAATATATAATTGGAATACTGATTGGAAAAAACGTCTTTAAATTCATGGTAAACTTGTTGGAAATTTAAAAATTTAAACACTACTGTTTTTTTCATTTTCCATCCCCACTACACATTGAAAAACTAAGTAGAATATCTTTTTTCCTCCATCATAGCTTGAACAGATTGTAGGAGTCTCTGAAATTGTAAAACGATCTCAGTTGTAAGCGGATCCGATGGCAAGCTTCAAGCTGTCTTCGCCTCTGATATTTCTGCCTCACAGAACCTGACAAACCTAAGCAACGCTTGTTTACATAACGACCTAATTGCTCGACAATAATACAACCTCCGGTGAAGGCCTAGCATAACTAGTATTGCTTTGAGTAGTAAATAAAACTCAGTTCTCTCGGAGGCCTAGCATAACTATTATTGCTTTGAGCAGTAAATAAAATTCAGTTCTCCCGGAGACCTAGTATAACTTTTATCATTTGGTGCAATGAATAAAATTCAGTCCTTGCAGAGGGCTAGTATAACTGCTATCGCTGTCTACAATGTTCTGTTAACTTATTAAATAACGTCCTTTTTCGCTGTTTTGTTACAATTTGAACCATTAGAACTTATTAGAATATTCTTCGAATTTGCGTTAGGTTGACAAAATACGCTAACAAAGTCAAATGGCTTTCAAAAGGTATCTTGTGTTATTGGTTGAACAATTTCTCGTGTTATCCGATATCTAACTTTTACCTCAGGTCACACGCTACAAAAAAAGATAAATAAATACCGCAGGTCACACGCTACAGAAAAATATGAATAAGTACTGTTGGTCACGCACTAAAGAAGATGATAAATTAATCAAAAACCATTTAAAATGTACAGTACATGGTAAACGATTTTCCACGTTGTCTTAACCCTCTACCGCCGTATGGCACTCACGGGGAACATCAGAAAAAATGCTAATTATGTTAAAATTATATTATATGTGAGCAATATGAGGTTGCTACTAGGTTTAAACGCGGCGGCATCATACAGCGTCGTTATTTTGGCTGCCTGGCTCTCAGCGTGCTCCATTGCATCAGTGTACAGACGGTCTTTGTGAGCTTAAACGTAGAAACTAGAAAAATAAATTCGTCGCTAAAGGGTTAAATTAATCAGAATTCGAAGAGACAGCTGACAGCTCACATAACGAGATTAGTGTTAATCAACTGTTCATGAACACCATTTGTCCAGCCCTGCTCCTTACGGATCTAGATGAAATCTTTTACCAGCGGTACGTAATAATATCATTCCGCACATAATGCTCAGTGCGGTTCTAAAAGAAATCTTCACCTTCAGCGATACGCTAATTACGCCACTGAAGTAATATTGCAGCGATCAGTTCAGTGCCGCTAGTGACAGATATGCTACAAGCGTGTTCATTCTTCCGCCCACGCAATAGCGAGAGAAGTCAAAACCTATTTAGTGTGTGACAAAAAATCATTGCTCAGATTTATGCACACATTACAAGCTATTAAGCCCTGATAGTAAGGAGCTGAATTTTCTAGAAGGTGAGACGAAATGAATGGATAAACCGGTAATTCTGAAAATAAAATATAAATGGAAATTTAATCTGCAGTAAATTTGAATGAAGTTTTTCAATCGCTTTTAATTTGCTTCAGGCCTTCGATTAGAAAATGTGATGATTATAAATTCTTTTCTATATAAATATTATTTTTCTTCTACACATCATACATGAGACAATATTTAGCAAGCACAGTCAAGTAAACCAACTATAGACGCAATTAAGGGGTTTTGTTAATGAAAATTGGTGCCCCAAATGAGTTCTAGTGATTGTTCAAATGTTTCTAGGTCAATAACTTCCCCATTTTAAACTTCGTGTGAACACCTGCTAATGGACTAAGATGAACAATGAGCTTCTTAACGTGAACATGCTAATTCAAACATACAATCGTGAATGATTATTTGTAAATACAAATCATGAACTACATTACGTTATTATTTGAAAACATGAAATCAACGGGTATGTAAACTGTCTTACAAAAATGTACAGGGAGTACAAGTTGAATCTCTTGATTTCTACAGAAACATCTTGTTCCGACAGGGAAAGTTTTTGCAAGTTTCACAGAATTCATTTTGGAGCTTTTCAAGCGACGATGCAATCAATCCTTATGTCTTGGCCGCCTTTCTGCGCCCAGAACTTCTCGCTCGCCGTCGATCAGTCAGACTTTGATGGCTAGGTCAAAACTTCGCCAATCTCGATCACAGACCTGGAATGCTGAATAAATTAGCGAGCTTGAATAGATTCGTTACGAGCCTGAATTCACAGGCGCTGACTCAAACCGCAAGTACGACGGCGTGCTCATTGTGCTTCTAACGCAGGAGGATGAGGGAAATTACCTGTGTGTTGAGTGACCTTGCATTTGAATGATCCATCACTAGAACGCTAAAAAAATTACTTGTGTGTTGAATAATTTTGCGTATTGCTGCTTCCGTACTAGAAACTAAGGAAGTTACTTGTGTGTTTAGCAATGTTGCGTTTTGCTGCTCTGTTAGTGGAAAAATAAAACTACCTGTTTTTTAAAGCGATGGTTCGTTTTGCTGCTCTATTACTAGAAAATGGGTAAATATCCCTGGTATTTGAATTCAACATTCAATTCTGCTTCTTGAACTTCTAAAAGGCAAGCAAAATTATACCCACATTCTAAGATACAATTTATCTCCCCTTGATTTCATTTCCATTGTGGAGAGTTCACTACATGAACGTCAAATATATAAATGGCATAAAACGTTGTTTTTCTACGAGCAGAGAATAAAATTCTGATACTATACTGGCATTATTATGTTACGTAGATTATTACCAGAATATTATTTCATCTACACAGTCAACTTTTTCCATCATGGCAGCTTGATGCTGTCATTGTTTTGCTTGTGTGAATTCCTGACAGAGGATATACGAGAAGGATCTCATCCAACACCAGTTCAGTATTCAAAGCGTTTTAATATTCTTTTGCACAACAATTTTTCCTTTGAAAAGATAACATCACAGAAACTCAATGTGAAATGACTGCACTGAAGTCAATGTATCAATATAGACAGTTTTTAAAGCACAGGGACTGACCAGTCTGTTTAATAATGCAGACAAAAGTTGCTGTTGAAACTTGTTTCATTGTTTCACATGATTAAATAAGAAAAGATACGAATCAAACTTTCTCAGTAACTAGACTGCAGTTCTCATTTTTTCTGCCTCTCTGGAAAACCCAACTCAAACGTTTAAATTTATAATTGGATTTTGATTTTTTGCTACCAGTTTATTTTTTGTGTACATGCAATATTAGATTTCCTTCGTGAAACTGTTGACGCTCGCACTGGAGGAACGACGGAAACCAAGTTTTTATTAGCGTTGGAGTGAAGACCTGGTAAGATTTCAACCGTCTGCAGGATATTTCTTCTGTCATGTCGAGAGGACACCCAACCACCTCGAATTATTACATCAAATCGTGGGTCTCTCGTCGCTCGTGCAAAAGAATTTACCCCTTTTTCTGCTTGTCAAAACACTCAAACTCTTTTTATAAACACTGCAGATGTGCAGTGCAGGTTGCACAAAACATACTTTTTATATAGTAAAATTCAAGTAATGTTACCTCTGGTTAAGATGAAGTAACTGCTCATATTAACTAATGCTCAATCTCTGTATCGTCTGTCAAAATTATACTTTTAACCTTCCGATCACAAATGGGAGCTGTACGTAAAACGCTGGTCATGAAGAATGAAAACAAACGATTGTAATAAATGAAGCCGGAAACCACAAAACCAAAGTCAAAAATTTTCCCAGTACGTACTCGTACTCCCCTGAACTCGTGAGATATTATGTTGTCTAGCTTTATTAATGGTTTTCCATGGCATGAAAAACTTCCACTACACCAAATACAAGCGTCATTTCCCCTAGTGAATTTTAAGAGATGGGATCTATTAGTTCGGTATAGAAGCTTACGCTTTTCTGAGGTACAACTTTTGCTTTCAAACAAAGTAACAGTTGAAAGTATATATTGAGAGTCTGGGAGAGAAATTCAGCGTGGTCAGCCAATATGCCCACCCTCGCTATTCAATCAAAAAGCAGTGCTTGTCTACGCACAGTTCTGTCAAGTTCTACTGGCTTTTGCATCGCTTTTTGTTTGTGCGAGAAATGAATGCTGCACAGTTTCTGATCCAAGGTACAAATAAAAAATTCAAGATTGCACTTCACGTATTTTATTCTGATTTTCCAAGCAGGCTGAAATTCAAATTCATAAGACTTTAGTTACTGATTGCTAAATAAACATAAATTTATTCCACGGGAATGCGTTATTTTCAAAAGTTCAAAAATAAGACCTGGAAAATATTACTCTTCTGAGAAAAGCAATTCCTGTGCTACTTAGAAAAAACTGACATTTTGTTTCATAAATAATTACGTATATTGTGAATCTACAGAAGGAACTAATCAATTTTCTGAGCAACTTGTTTTACCTAATAAGGATGAATATTTTAAAGCAAAAATTGCTTCAATATCAAGAAAAAATATGTAATTTTACTCATTTGAAAATTATTACCGTACGTTTGTAATTTTCCACACCGTTCAACATTAATCAGCTACCTTCTTGCAACTTGTTTTACGATATTACATTCAAAGCACATAAGGTTCACCAAACTTTTACATGTGTTACACTGAATTGCATGTAACAAGAATAACTCATTTTAAATTTCATCCTGCAAAAAAGACTACTAATCTTTCAACAATAGCAACAAGAAGTTCTCCAAGCAATAATGGTCATCTTGGGCACCATGAGCGCGTGCGATTACGAGTTACTTACAAAATAAAAGAAGTAGCAGGAAATGCTATTATATATATCTTAGGAAATAGGACCTGAGAGAACGCGAAAATTCCTTCAGGAGAAGAGCCTGTTTACCGCGAGGACGTGAGATGCTTGAGGAGGCTTTAGATCCGGGGAGTTAAGGTCAGAGCAGAAGTTATAGGGCCGCTCGAAATACGTCGATAAAACGTCCAAGGGCTTATAAAAGAAGCTATTGAGACGCTCGTCTCACTATGACGATCAAAACACTTGTGGTGAAATACACCAGGTCTGCTCTATTGCCAGCACTTTGCTCGATATGAAGTGTGGAGCTCGTTCCTTATACTGGATAAGGACTCGCTACCTGAAGCAGGACTTGCTTCTTTGTTCTGTACACCTAACTTCTGAGTAAATAATGCTTGTTCTGAGGGATAGACAATAGCCACTTGAAGCAGTACTCGTTTCTTTGTTCAACGCACCTAATTTCTGAGTAAATAATGCTTGTTCTGAGTCATAAATACTGAGAAGGTATTAGTATCTACTGAACACGATAATGGAATACAATTGTTAAGAGTTTCCGGTGATTATGGATCGATATAAAGTTTGGGAGAGTGCCATTACTTAACCACATGAACGTGATAAGTTACCATATGTAACACATACACTGTACATACAAGATATGAGTGATACTATTAGTCATAAAATTCATTCAGTTCTCATTGTCACTGGTGATGCCCATTTCTATAATCCCTCAATTTAATATTCTTTATTAAGCAGAGCCTGAGAATAATCTGTAATAATAATAAAAGTAATAATAATAAGAATAACAATACTGATAACAATAATTATAAAAATCATAATAGTGATAAAATACATTGCAAACAATTATTCACATTGACATCAACACTGTGTGATAGTATGTAATCATCACAAAGGTTCTTCAAATTTTAATGTCATGAAACCTAACCGCACTTTATCGACTCGAGCAGCTGTTATACGATTATTTTTGCAGAAATTCGATTTACACATATAAATTGTTTTATACACGCGAGTAACGCCAGTGCCTTACACCAGCATATGACTATTTTCCTGTATAATTCACCTGTGTTCTCCTACACAGGAATGTTACTATCGTTACCCTCATGAACGTACTAACTAAATCATGCATCTTCGGTACAAGCAGCCCTCTTTTGAGAGACTCATCTGTGGGTAAAGAATATAGATAAGCTTTCATGGTTCCGTGTTATCTCCAGAGTGTCAATAGTGCATCCTCACAAGAATGTTTACGGCTCCTAGTCTGCCCATCCTTTAGTTCACCTGCCAATACGAGACTGTTTCCCTGCGACCACGCTACTCTTCCGTCGCGTTGCATCCTTCCTCGTCCTGAATAACACAAACCTTCAGCATGCGTGCATTTTGAATCAAGGTCAATGAAAAGCATGCCATATACGAGTACATCATTTTTAGACGAGTCTATACATACAGATTTCGAACAGAGGTGAATGAAAAGACGCCGTATTCGAGTATATTAATTTTGAACGAGTCTACGCTTGCAGATTTTGAATGGAGGTGATAAGCACGCACAGAAGGTTCCCATTATTGAGGAAGAGGAAATCGTGTTTGATATGGAGGTGAGTATACAATAGACGAAGGTATCTATGAGTGAAGCTTCATTTCTTCCAGCCCTGAATTTCGAAATCTGATTTCAGGTAAAATGTTATTGTGACGTACTACATACACTTAGAAATTAGATCGGAATAAATTGTATTCGTCAATTCATTTTTGGGTTTGGAGGTTAAACCTTATGATTTCAAATTTGTTTATGCATATCTTCGATATTTTAGTCTTTCAAAGCAAAGAATATGCGAAACAAACCTGAGTTGTAAAATAAAATTAAAAACTTGCAGACCGATTTTCGGATCTTCTGGTAAGAATGTTTTTTATCGTATAGAAATTAGGGTACAAAGTTCAATTAGTACGAAATGAAGGTATGAAAAATGGAGCATTAGTGGTAACAATGAGGGTAGAAACGCTCAATTAGTACGAAATGAATACATTAAAAATGAAGCATTGGTGTAAAAATTAGGGTAGAAGTGTTCAATTAGTACAAAATGGAGGCACGGAAATTGGAGCGTTACTTGAGAAATGAAGCAACCATTCTCGTTCAGCAATGAAGTCTGTTTCCTCAATTGGAGTTATGCTACAGACTCAGTCAGGTTTTACTGCAGACTCAGTCCGGTTTTAGGGCACTCAATTAAAGCTTAAAGCTAGTCAAGCTCCTGGCTTGCTTCAAAAGGTGTTTTGAAGCCCTGCCTCGCTTGTCAGTGAAGTGGAGACGTGTTTTGTGAGCGAAGAACAAATCGTGTCTCCTCGTCGCGATCTTGACGGATAAACACGGCCAATGACGTCGCGTTCTCAGCAAATGATCATGAAGACTAATGTTGTAGGCTGACACATTCTCGTAGATGAGTCAAATGTTTTGAAACAGTGCTCAGAATGAGGTCGATAACCTGGTGTAATAATAGAATAAGTTCAACAATAGGCTTATGCTGAGAATATTAGCTATGAAGTTTGAGAAAGTGAAGTTAGAGACTCCCAAACTGCTGCTCTGAATCTGGACTGTTGTGTCGAAATCGTACGAGTACAAACAGTACACAGTCTCCCTTCTTAAGGAGATGAACAGTGCCTATGTTAAGGAGATAAACAGTGCCCATGTTAGGGAGATAAACAGTGCCCATGTTAGGGAGATAAACAGTGTCCATGTTAGAGAGATAAACAGTGCCCATGTTAGGAAGATAAACAGTGCCCATGTTAGGAAGATAAACAGTGCCCATGTTAGGATGATAAACAGTGCCCATGTTAGTGAGATAAACAGTGCCCATGTTAGGGAGATAAACAGTGCCCATGCTAGGGAGATAAACAATGCTCAAGCAGCTGTCACTGAAGGAGCTGATACTGCTGTCACTGAAGGAGCTGATACTGCTGTCACTGAAGAAGCTGATACTGCTGTCACTGAAGGAGCTGATGCTGCTGTCACTGAAGAAGCTGATACTGCTGTCACTGAAGGAGCTGATACTGCAGTCACTGAAGGAACTGATACTGCTGTCACTGAAGAAGCTGAGACTGCTGTCACTGAAGAAGCTGATACAGCTGTCACTGAAGGAGCTGATGCTGCTGACGACGCAATGGAGGGCACTCAGTAGCAACGCTTTGGTTTACTCGAGACCCTTCACTTAAGAACACCAATCCTGTTCCCAGTCAATTGCATTCCGTCTTCCCTGATGTCCTGCATATGCATGAGGGCTTTAGTTGCGTGCTATTCCACACCAATATTAAACAACTGAAATGCCTTTTCGCTACCAGGCAGTCGTGATTGGCAGGAGGATTGGCTGGACTTTGGAATTCAGCAGCGCTAGCTACAAAGCCTCCGGAAATGGCGCTAACTCCAAACTCTGTAATCGTTCTTGTCGTAAGTCCATTAGAGTCATACGTGTACAACTACTCTGATCCATCGACTTGCTGACAGCGATGCAATAGAATGTTTTGAGAATGGGTAACATTTTGACTAGCAATATCTGACATTAAACGATAATTTTTTTTCAGAATCTTATGAATCTTGATCTAAAGATCCAGCAAAATTAATAATAGGGGATAGAATTTTTTTCCTTCTGTAAATTTGTTCACGGATTGTATCCATATCTCATAATTTACACTTCAATGGAATCTGGCAAGACACATTCGATTTTTTGTCAATTAATCCGAATTTGTACAACATTTAGTCATATTTTCATTACATTTTTATTCGATGTTAATTCATTTTCCCCCGTAGGAAGAAAATTATTCATTAAATTATTTTTTTCGATTACATGATAAAAATGCAGATTTCATGATACACTAACGAAATTTTTCATTTTTGGGGGGAGGTCATTATCTTCGAATCATTTAAAACTTGGTGTGTAACTCAATTTATGATGACAGACAAGGAAATGCTTCTTTACTGGTGTATATTTAATCGAGCATTGGATTCATACCTCACAATTTACACTTTCATCGCATCTAGTACGAAACATCGGATTTTTACACAACTTTTCGCAAATTCTGTAGCATTTGTTCGCATTTTCATGACAGTCGCAATCAGTTCAAACTGATATTCTTCACGATAGTAAAATTTTGGATTTAAAATTCAGTTAATTTCCTCGTTTGAGTGCAAAGAAAACGAATTAAAATTAATTTTTTTCTTTAATGTCTCAGATTTTAGTCAGTTTAAAACAGTAATGCTTATTTTTAAAGCAAATTTAGTTATCGATTATTGTGTACGTTCCCCAAAGGTGAATAAATTCGAAAGAGGCTAAGCTGAAAACGACATGATTGCCAACTGATTGAGTCAGTTCAAAATCAATTCGTCAAATACCTCCACAAAAATAGAGGAATGCGATCTCTGCACAATGACACCGAGATTTCGAAAATAAGATACTCAAAAGGCCTCCCCTTTCTTTAGTAAGCATTCTTCTTTGAAAACACTAACTCTCCTGTATTGGAGTGTCGTAAATATAATTATCTAAATGATCACTTATCAGACCTTTAATTTAGAATGTCAATGGTTAGGTAACGTGAAAATAGTATAACATTTTCACATATCGTGGCACGTGTGACGCTCTTATATCTCAATCGATTGCTCATAATTCACTCTAACAAACACACACGAACAAAGAAAAACCTCAGTATTTTAAGGAACAGCGCGTTCTTCCTCCCTTAAATTGATTCGATTCCCCAGCGACGTCTTTCAGTCGCCCAACTTCTCCAAAAAATTTCAAACTATACGCAAAGTTCGTATAAAAAGTTGAAACTGTCCGGACAAAACTGAAGCAGCGATGCTCCTTTAATTTTCTGATGCCCTGCGCGAGAACTCGTTTTCTTCTTGCGATAAATCATTCGTGAAAACAGGCTTCTCAGTTTGCCTAGTGAATGTTTTATCAATAATTATGGATGGGGAATTTGACCAACATTTGATATAGTCTGAAGAAGAACATAAAATTGAAATTAGTAACTAAGAACTGTAATGAGCGTGATTGGGATGGCTTCATTTTATTCAAGTTAAAGTTTATATCGTCACAAGCATAGGCGAAAATTTTTATTGTCTTCATGATGCGAGAGACCGAATATTTGGCAATTAAAACCTAATGAAACACGTTTTAAAATAGGCCTCAAGGCCACTTAAAAATGAATACACCTGGTTTCTTGATATGTGGAGTGGTTATCTAAATTCATCAATCCACAAAGAACTTTCAGATATTGATAAAATGTTTTAACTAATATGTATGTGTTCTCATCCACTATTTGTTAATAAAATCATTATTCACACAGAACGAATTTTGGCATTGTATTCAATTTTTTTATCACTTACAATATTAAAATATGAAATAAAACTTTCAATATACCTTCTTAGGCTTTATTTTTCACGTAGTTATAGGCAATCATGTTCCTTAACTACCATTGTTTGGAATGGGTTTCAATTCCTTAATGGTGATAGCTGGCAATGCGTCTACGTAACATCACAAGTTACTAACAAAAGCTTCCGTAAAGTAATAATTCATTTTGAAGTCCTTGAGAAGCCACTTATTATCTCTGCGCAATAAATCACGCAATAAATCTACCAGAAAAAAATCAACTAAGGCCCTAGTTGCTGGACGGAAAATTTTGATCTGTTCATTGAGACAAGGAAGGAGGTGTAGAAATATTACTGTTGAAAAAGTAACCCATAAAACAAAGCCTAAAGAATGAGAGTTCCTTGTTTTGCTTCATAGAAACAAATGGCGATGAACATTTCTTTATGAGTGTCGTAAGCACAGATTGTGATTCTGTTTTCAAAAAGACGTCACTCGAGTGAGAAATGAACTGTGCTCGAAACCCTGTCCAAGATTTGGACTGGCAAGATATAACAACAGATTTGTTTCTGTTTTGAAATTCATTGAGCTGTCTGAAATGATAGGTACATATTTGAAAAAATAAATAATTCGAATAACAATGATCATTTGAATATTATTTAAGTTAATTTCACGCATTCATGGCACACAATTTTGGTATGCAAAGAATTATATATTGTACATATGCATACAATAATTATACTCACTTCAGTTCAGAAGCAGACCGGAGACTCAATTTGGATTAAGCCTCATAACTGATGCCAATAAAAGAGACGTGAACGTAATAATACATAACTTCCAAGATCGGATAAATCAAAAGAATTCTGTTCACGTGAAATTCGAACTTAATCTGTATAAATTTCTGGTAAAATTAAATCAAACAAGAAAGTAATGAGATGAACTCAAAAAACCATAATGAACTTAGATGGCGGCCAAGACGTCACTCGATGAAATGAACTGTGTTCCAAGAAGTATATGAAAGGCCTCAAAAAGTTTGTGGAAAAAGTACACAACTAAAAATCATACGAAAAAATTTTGATGTTAATGCACCAGAACGCTCTTGTACCAACGTGTTATAATGTGTTCTCACATGAACCCTTAAATGAATGTTGCAACGCGACATTTGCAAGGTAACAACCGCTCAAGTAATATCGAGACCAAGACAAACATCAAATTCTTAGTGAAGCTTGGGTGGAAGAACAGCCAAATCATTGACTCTCTAAAACAAGTTTATGGTGACAATGCCCCAAAGAAATCAGCAACCTACAAATGTATTAGTCGTTTCAAAAGTGGAAGAAATGAGACTGAAGATGATTTCCGCAGGGGCAGGCCACCCACATCAGTTTCTGTGGAAAACATTGATGCTGTTCGCGACCTCTTTGAAAAGGATAAGCGAATAACCACTGAATCAGCAGATACACACTCAACATCTCCGTGGGTTCTGCACACACAGTTCTAGAGGACAGTTTGGGGCTGAGCAAGCTCTCAACTCGATGGATTCCTGGGCTGTTGCGTCCAAATCAGCAGGAAACAAGAACAAATCTTTCCATGGAAATTTTTAACGAGTGCGATGAGAACCCTGAAACTTTTCTGCCAAGAATTGTGACCGGGGATGAGACATGGCTCTACCAGTACGATCCAGAGAACAAAACTCAATCGAAACAGAGGCTGCCCAGGTGTAGAAGTGGGCCGGTCAAGGCAAATTCTGAGCGTTCAAGAGGAAAGGTTATAGCCAGTCTTCTGGGATACAGAGAGAATCTTGCTAGTTGACTTCTTCAAAGACAAGAAAACAATTGCAGCAGTTTTTTATGAAGGCATTTTTAAAAAATTGTCGAAGGAAGTCGCAGAAAAACGCCCTGGAAAGCTGCATCGGCGCGTTCTTTTCCACCACGACAATGCACCCGCACACGGTGCTTGCCAGACATGAGCTGTGCTACGCGAATTTTGAAGAGAAATCATTCGACATCCACCTTATAACCTCGACTTAGTCCCATCCAACTTCTTTTTATTTCCAAACCTGAAAAAGTCCTTGAAAGTTACCCAGTTTCCATCATTTGAAGATGTAAAAAGAGCTGCTTTGACATGGTTCAAATCGCATGACTCTCAGTTTTATACTGATGAACTTAAAGGCCGGTATCATCGTTTGCAGAAATGTATTGATCTAGATGGAGCATATTTTAAAAAGTAAACATGATAATTTTAACTGTTTTCTCTAACTGTCCTTTTTCCACGAAGTTTTTGAAGCCCCTCGTATGTACATTGGTTTTGTTTGATTTTTTACACCAGAAGCGCTAGCTGAATAACTGCGCACAAAAATAGAAAACAAATTACAGGAAATTTGTATCCTTAACTTAAAGCTTAAACCTGTGAATGTAAACACAAGACATCTAACATCTGTGTTTGGTTCATCTTCCATTCCTTCGTAAAACTGATAAAGCAATTGGCGAGTGAGTGGGTACACCAAGCTTTGTTTTCCATGAGCTGAATAGATCACAAGGTTGAAAGAAGGATGCGAGCGACCTGCCAATACGGCAAACAAAGGCGCTTTTGATACGGCTGGATGGAATTCATCGACCTCATGGCAGGCAACATGTGACACATGTACTATGTACTAAACTTGGCTTGTCACATTGTCAATACGTATCAAGTGAAAAAGCAGCTCCGAAAGCTTCGTATATATTAAACCATTTTTCCAGTTTGGCTAGAGCTCACGTTATAAGTTTCTTATTTTTGTATCAAGAAATGTTAATGTCCGCTTAAAACAAATTAAGCATTTTTTGGCTATGCTGGAATCTATTCACGAAAGTTTTTGCATTTATTCGTATTCCTTAACATGAACTTCTTTATTCGTACTTGTTCATAAGAATCCGTCTATTTTTCCATGTCTGCATTTGTTTGCAGGTAATCATCCATGTCTGCATATGTTTATATGATAAGTATCAAAATTATGCATTTATGTCAGTAATGTTTTAGAAATACCTGTCAATATCTGTGTACGTTTGCAAGGAGCCATTTATATGTGTATATCTGTATTTAATAAGTACCTATTTATATCTGTATTACTTTACACATATTCATTCATGTCTGCATAGCTTACAAGTCTCCAACCATTTTTTCATGGCTGTAAAAGTAAACATTCATTTCCGAGGCCACTATTACATGCGTGGCAAATCTGCACCTCGACACACCGCCACCTGCAACTCAAGTCGTCTTCACACCTGCTTGAGTTGGTGGTGTCCTTCACACCTTCCTCTGAAATGAGGAAAATGAGAGCCTGCTATTTGCAGCACTTGACAACTTAGCGCTCCCCAACTGCTTATTATGCCTTCCTTTACCGGGCACTACAAAGTGGCCAAAAAATTGTTAACCTAAACTGCATTAGGTGTATTATTTATTAGTGTCGACAATATAAATTTCTTGCATGAGATGGAATAGATAGACAAATAAAAACATCTATTTTATGCATGCACTTGTAATTCTAGATACCAAGCAATAATAACTGATGCGTACATACTAAACTGAATAATTATTATAAAATAGTTATACAAGTTTTAAGGAACTCTTTAATTCATTTTTTACACAGAAAGAAGAAAATTGTATTACATGCTGAAACAATAATTTGAAAATTAATTTTGAACATTAATTTGTGGATTTTTGATTTCATTAAATCAATCAATCATTCA
This sequence comes from Trinorchestia longiramus, assembly GCA_006783055.1. Taxonomy (NCBI): domain Eukaryota; kingdom Metazoa; phylum Arthropoda; class Malacostraca; order Amphipoda; family Talitridae; genus Trinorchestia; species Trinorchestia longiramus. The sequence continues at coordinate 154,157 of VCRD01000178.1, forward strand.
ATCAACAACGCGTGAAAGCTGGGACAACTGACAACAAACCGATACACTAGTACATATTCGTATATTCAATCTCAACATTTGACAAGCTATATACCTTTAAAATAATTCACATAATAAATAAAATAAAACAGAGTGGAAACTCAAAAAATTTCAGTTCCCCTATTTATTACACTAAAAAATTATGATAACCATTTGAAATTGTGATTATCTGGAATTCTGAGTCGTCATCTGTTTAAAATACCAAAATAACCTGGTCCTTCTATATCTAGGTACATTTTGCACGCACAATGAAGGTACTTTTTATACGTAGCAAATTGACGAACATCTTATTACACGAATCCTGATAATTAGAAGGTCATCGTTATTTCCTATCAAATGATACATATAACTCTGCCAGAAACTTCGACAGGAATACATAAGGTCATGCCAGAACAAAACACGATCCTTCAGAAAGAACTACAATGACAGATCCTTTCGTTTTGTCTCCATTCAGCCCATACAATGCACCGTATTCACTGTAACGTAAACTACAAGAAACAAGAAAAGAAAAACAATGTATTTTTTAATTAATGTAATCTTACAGATGATAACGATTTTCAATTGTAAAATTATTTTCTTGTCAAATTTTCACACAATCGATGAAGAAATATATTCTTCGTCCGTAAAACAAAATCTAAAAGTTGAAAGTCATGCCCATCAAATGTTTTCACAGACTTTGAATCTAAACGGTAGGTTTCGCCTTAAGATTACAGGGTTGCATCCTACAAACTTACCGAGTTTGAAGCTACAAATTAGCGCAAACACTTCAATTTCCGTCAGCAGTAACTGCTGAGTTCAGAAGCAGGAATTGCTTCTCTCTAGCATTAAAGTCAGCGCAGATGTTGGGGAAGCTTTCTGTGGTCGTTGTCCGAACGCTCGTTTGGAATCCACTTGAGCTCTCGGACGCCACTCGAAGTCTTTCAAACGGCGAAGATGATGTTGATTTTAGGTCTTTTTCAATTCTCCAAGAGTTAACTGGCACTTCCCGCGACGGCTACTTGAGCCCATTATGGCAGATTCTTCGTGGAATATAGAAAACTATGGAAGACTAATTGGAAAACCATAGGCGTATTTTGAGCCGAACAAGGTCTTCCATTCCATGCTTTTTTTACTAAAGGGGATTGCATCAACGATTAGAAGACATGAAAAATTGTCTGTTAACGTTGGGAGTTCAAAATATGGAAAAATCTGAATGTTTCAACCTGAATTGAGTTTTACTGTGAAGAATACATACACAGAACAGCAAAAAATCACAGAGAAGACTTGCCAACGTTATCTTACCGATGTTGATTACCTTAGAAAAATCAATGTCAGTATAAGTTTTCTATTATGAGTTAAGTTCATTTTTGGAGTTCATTTAAAATTCCAGAAGCTGCCAGCCTAGATTTCAGAGAGCAAATGACGTTGGTACTTCATAACCACTCATTCAAGTTTATTAAGTGCAAAAATTAGATCATGGTAGAAAATATTTCACCGGCAAGTCAACACTATTGCTGGTCTCAATCGTAGCTAATCTTGGGAGGAATACTTCAATCGCTGATGACCTCACCTCGAAGCCTTGAAGACCAGTTACTACTTTCGTACATTCTGAATCTGTCATGCACTAATAAGGACCTTTTAAAATATATGAAGCTATGCATATTAGTTTCCTTTTGAATCCTGCTGGATTATGTACTACAGGGACTCCGACGTTGAGCTCCCGTGACAATTGAAGGGTGGAAAGCACTAGTGGACTACTTGCATTTTTTCCCACAGGAGAAAATGCAAGTTGTCCACTAGTGCTGTCCACCCTTCATATAGTAAACTACTGGATCGTAATCGCCTCTGTCTGCGCTGTGTTAGCGACAGCACGGGAGTGGACTACTTGCATTTTTTCCCGTGGAAAATATATTATATTTACCATGGGAAAAAATGCAAGTAGTCCACTAGTGCTTTCCACCCTTCAATTGTGGTTTGGATCTCACAAAATATTCTTAGAATCACAGATAGTCTTCACGACGTGGACTGTATAAACTATTTCTACTTAGAACCTCGGAAAGTTAATGTAAATGATTCCTAAGTTACAAATCCTTAAGATTCCAAATCTTAGAAAGTTGCACTCTAGATTAATCATAACCAAACTGTTCGATGCTCAAGCAAATTAGGCAACTCAAGTAACAACGACTTGCACAACCTTCGTCATTGTTTGATAGTCTACATCTTACACAATATGATAAATTTAAGATCCCTCAACTTAGACTAGCAATCAATTTTTTTTGTCATTTTTTCTGGCCGTTCACATAATTATGTGTTGTAAAAAACATTCGAGTTTCTATTAATGTAAGGGTCGATCTTTTTGTCTATGCGTATTACGATGCCATTGTGCTAAATTTGAAACATGCAAACTAAATTCGAATTTGTACTATCATTTCTTCCCAGATCTTCTTCCAAAATGAATGATCATGTGTATACTTTTAGTTTACGCGTATTACGATGCTATTGTTTGAAATTTTGAAACACACAAACTGAATCTGAATTTGGACTAACATATCTCTAATTTTTGCATCCTACCTTAACGATGATGTACATGCTTTCAACGCAAGGGATTTGTCTCTCAAATTTATTCGCGGTGGCACATCGGACCATGCACTGATCCGTGTTTACTGAGCGAAATCGTCTTTGTTGATCAGCGAGGGCATGGCGGCGGTCGCTGCAAACACACCCGACTTAAGGATGACTGATCTGGCAATCAGAGCCCCTCCGACGGGGTAATCTTGCAACAAATAGTGTGCGCCGGCGCCCACGTCCGCACCTGGTGTTTCTGTAAAACTGGTCTTACTGGTGTTGATGCTTGTCTCAATGTTGTTGCTGCTACTGGTGCTGATCTTGTCTCAATGTTGTTGCTGCTACTGGTGCTGATACTTGTATTAATGTTCTTGCTGCTACTGGTGTTGATGCTTGTCTTAATGTTCTTGCTGCTACTGGTGTTGATGCTTGTCTTAATGTTCTTGCTGCTACTGGTGTTGATGCTTGTCTTAATGTTGTTGCTGCTACTGGTGTTGATGCTTGTCTTAATGTTGTTGCTGCTACTGGTGTTGATACTTGTATTAATGTTGTTGCTGCTACTGGTGCTGATACTTGTCTTAATGGTATTGCTGCTACTGGTGTTGATACTTGTATTAATGTTGTTGCTGCTACTGGCGCTGATACTTGTCTTAATGGTATTGTTGCTACTAGTGTTGACGCCAGTTTTAATATTGCTACTGTTATTCATGCGAGTCTTATTGTTGGTGCTAATACTACTGCTCATACTAGTAGTAATGCCGGTGATTCTTCTGGTACTCAAGACACTGGTACTGGAATTGCATGAGCCCCAGTAATGTTGCATGGTCATACTGGTTTTGTTGATACAAATGTTGAGCCTGTTACTATGACTGCTACTGATGGTACTTACTTTATTGATAGTGCTTGTTGTGCTACTGATGCTTGTTCTGCTGTTGGTGCATGTTGTACTGCTTGTGCTTACAATGATGCTGGTGATTGTTCGTCAACTACTATTTGTTGTGCTGTTAATGCTAAATGGGGTGCTGGTACTGCTGATTATATTTGAAGGTCTGCTGGTGCTTGCTGTGCTGCTGATGTTGGTTCTGCTGATATCGTAACCGGTGCTCCAACAGCACGATCTTTGTACACTTTTTGATGCTATAACTTTTATTCTTTCATCAGTTATGAATGCTGCTGCGACGATTGCGAGAACAATAGAGAGTGAGAATAAGCTGCTAAGAAATTTTGTTAGAAACGAATGATGATGGTTGTTGCATCTTGTATTCACGGTTTATGAATCGAAGATGCTCTCGCATGCATTGAAAAAATTTGCTCACATGCATGTCTGTTCAAGTTAAATCTGTCGAAAACCATCGAAGGATAAACGGAAGTTTTTGAATCTCTGCGAGCATAAACTTCCTTAAGTTATCTAGGTATTGACAGGAGTCATTATTAATTGAAGAAATGATTTAGATTAGGAAAAAATGCAAATGTTATCGTTTTCTTAAGTTTATTGCTCGTCTGTGCAAAAATACATTTGATGGAGTGAAAACTTTAAAAAAATTAACGTTATGCCACTAAGGACTTTTACAATACGAATAAAAGATTTAGCTCTTATTTTGCAACTACGGAAGCACACATTAACATGTAACAGTACTTCGATCGAGAGAAAAATTGAGTATGTATGTATGAGTATGAGTGGCCTTAATGTTCATAACAATTGTAATTACTAGCACTATTAGCAATCAATAGCAATCAATGGGGTGATTCATTCATCTATTGTGAGGCACCAATTACTGAACCTGCAGTTGCACCTCTACAGCCGTAAAATGACTTCATTATTGCAAGCTTATTCCCTCCAGGCACAGCGACCCAAACTGTGAGCCTGTTGCATAAAATTCAAGCTTATAGTTTTGTAAAAAGCAGTCTTTGTATCGTGGATCTCTTTGAAACTCAACGACTGGAGCAAAGCGTGAATCTGAAGACAAAGAGAAAAAGTTGGACGTCCTCGTGTTCCACACATCCTCTTCCATCCTCTCGTTCTCCCCAGCGCGGAAAGCAATCCGTCGAAGGGGAACCTGCCACTCAAAATCGAGAAAGTGCAGTCATCAAAGTTGACATAGACAGATGAGCTAAATTCGACGGGTAGGATTTTATAATTGCGTCATATTTTAAGACTTCTGTCAATTTTTCACGTATGCGAATGATTGAAATTTGAAGGAAGTTTTATTGCCTCGGCCTGTGTCACTAAGGGCTTTTAGTATCAAAATTTGAATTTGCAAATGGTAAAAGTAGCCGTTATTACTATTACTAGTTGTAGTATTATCACTAGTTTTATTATGACTTCCATTATTCGTACTACTTTTATTGTTATAATTATTGTAATCAGTAATTATCATATGAAAATCAACTTTAGGATTTTTCTCGCAACTGAAACTTAAAAAAACTACACTACGAACAAATTTAAAACGCATTTCGTGATTCGTTGTCCTTTTCACACTCGGAAATCTGATACAATGGATATTGGATTTCGAAGTTTATGATCATGTCAAAATATTCTACAGTTCTGTTCTTTCATCGTGTAAATTTCCAAGCTTGCTATGAAAAAGATCTCTTTGTTCGTCGAAACCCAGTTTAAACTTAAAAATCATAAGGCAACCGAACGTTTTATATTCTAGCAAAAGAAGCGTTGCTTGTTACAGGTTTGGGAAAGTTAGCAGTGAACTCTTTAAATCAATAGCAATTAATTAAATTATCATTGATGCATTCATTGTCCTTCGAATTCTTGACATTTCAAAAACTTTCCGTCTAGCCACCACCTCGCGTTGTGAAACAGAAAAATATTTCCATGATATTCCACGACTCTAAACATTTGTCTAGGTCTTTTGCCTATTTTATTCCCTGATTGAGCGGCGTCTTTTTAAAAACAGCATCGCAATCTGTGCGTCAGACACTCGTAAAGAAACGTTCACCGCCATTTATTCTTACGGAGCAAAAAAAGCCATTATCACATCCTTAGACGAGGCATCTCAGAGCTGGGGCAGTCAGCGTGCCTTTAAAAGGAAACGGAGCTCCAAGACGAGCAGTAACGCTGAGGTGTGTAAACACTAGCCTCAGAAAACCTGCCTTCACTCGCAATAATTCAAAAATGCTTCCATAAACAGCCTGACTTGAAATAATTTTCGCCTGAATACCGTCGAGCAAACAAAGCTTCTTTTTGCAAAGCATTTATAAAGTGTTTAGGGACCCGAGCGGCTGTGAATTTTTTGCAGCACAGATACAGTACGTTTGTTACAGTTCCTGCGCTCCGGAAATGAACTTCAAAGAATTCTCCGAGTGCCCATGCGAGGCGAGTTAAAGAAAATATCTGTCAAACTGAATAGTGCATCTAAGCACAAAGATATTAAATTCCGCCATTCGGGTCGTCAGCTGTAAAACTTTTAATGTACGTTTTGGATTAAAAACCGCTTTCAAATGCTGAAGAATCATTGTAGGGGATGGAATATGCATGAAAATGAAACACAATTTCCAAAATAACCTGTGTAGCATTCAAGTCCTTTATTAACTCGAATCGTGGCAGTAATTATGAGACCAAAAAAAATCACTCTGAAATGAATACAGCCTCTTTCTGTTTCCTCGGTAATGAGTTATAAAATAATTCCTGTTCTTGGGAAAAAATGAAGCTGCAACTTAAACTTGGTACTATGTATATGAATAATTAAGAAGTGCAAAATATCAATATTAGCTTAATTTTGCTCAACAGTAACAGAATTTATGCCAAGTTTTTACTGATGAAGTAAGTTCTACTGACTCGCTACTACCGCTACAAGAACTCATAGAGCATATAAATTAACTGGAGTAACGCTCTAGTTTTCAACCATGTTACTTGCATGCGCAAATTGTTGGCGTGGGTATTTTTCAGACTAGAAGCGATTAAAGACGCCAGCAAAACACAGAGTTCTCAAACGTGTTGTCGTACCAAAAGATACCTCGTCATCAATTCCAATTTAGAACTATTCTTGGACCCATATTTCTTCCTCCCTTTCTTTCTGACGGTGCGACGAGAAAGAAATAGAACACCACGGGAGCTTTTTGGAAGGTCCTTGACAAATGCTGTGTTTTGGAAGCCTTGGACCAGGAGGAGCCCATTTAGGGGCTGCTCAAGAGAACCATTCTAAGACCACTTGAGCTCGACCAGCTCGAGGTGGCCTCCAGGTCAAGTTTATTGCACCACATGAAGATCACGTAACAATATCAAAGGAGGCAATCCTGGCAACGACTACTCCTCGTGTTTTGGGGGGAAATTGTACACTCTTGAAAACATTTGTTAGCCACAAGAAATTCCGCTTCCTTGTATTTTCAAGAGACGTAAAAATTCATGATAAAACGAACATAATGGTCATATAGTGCGTTGTCGCGAAAAAACATTGATTTTTTAGAATTGAACTTTTACTAAATGTTTATCTTTACCCCACATTGACCTCAAACAACAATAGCTTCTGCAAGGAAATTCTGTTTTTCGCATTTTCATGAGAAACTCTTACGTTTAGTATTGAAAACATGTTTGAAATTCAATCAATCGAATTCTCACAGTTCCTTTTTAAAGTTGCACATAGATTTTTCAAACGGAAATGAGTTTATCATATTGCCGATGATTTACAAGGCAACTTTTGTCTTCAAAAGATCGCAATTGAAAAATCTGACGCTGTCTCATAAATTCCCAACCTTAATCTTTTTTTAAAGATCAATGTTCAGGTTTAATTTTACTTATTTTTCGAACAAAAAATGTTCATTATTAACAAACGCGTAGAAAAATACATGCAAGATTTTAAAATTGATGCAGCACTTTTATTTAGTTAGAGTTATCATTCATTCAAAATCAATCATCTCCATAATCTGGAACAATATTTTTATTTTGATGCGAATTCGTACGAACAAAGTTGACCGCATATGGTCTTTTGGATATCCCTTCTGAAAGATCTGATAATTATCTGATTTTTGGCAAAATCCAGGGAACAAATTATTAGAGAAAGAACTTATTTTACTTAATTTGTGCACCGAAATTTTTGTTTTTGTTTTTCTTTTTTTAGTAGCGTCAGATTGTAAGCTTTTTACCTGCGTACGTTTTAGGAATTTTTTATACGAAGCTTCCAACGAGACTTCCAACGCCAATAAAAACGTGAAAATTGTAAGTGCAAGGATCAACTAGGAATATATAATAAAAAAGTTCGAATAAGTTGTTTCATACTTGCATTATTTCCGGTGATCGTTTCATTTTTCGACTCTGTAATCTACGTTTCACCCAATGTTTCATTGTCTAATTTTTCAGTAAATTTCTAAATCAAAACAATCTCGAATTATATTTTAAAACTTCTATTGCGGATATCGAAGGAAAAAATAAAGCGTCAGCGGCCTCATACATATGCCAAATGACTTTTAGAGTTCGCAATTAATGTAGGAATCTTTTGTGTTATAGTGAAAGAGGCTTTACAGAATTGTGGAATTAAAACTTCATGTAATTAGATTGAGGGGGAGGCACTTCTATTAAAAGGACTGTCCTTTATTAACAATTTTCATTAGATTGAGACTAGGATGTTGTAAAAAATCCTACAATGGGTATTGTTTACTACTGTGAGATTAATAATCATCATTGCTAAGATCGCTTTTGTTGTAGCTGCTGTGGTAAAACGAGGAATATAATAATAATAATAATAATGTGAGATTGAGAACAACATCAAAGCTTTATCTTCTGTTGTGTGAATTCTGGGCCATGATTAAATAGGCACATAATCTATACATGCTGTATTCCCTAGAGTAAAGATTTAATTCTTCACAGTAAATCTGTATTACACCAAACCGTGCAAAAAGCAAACCATGCAATACAATTTTTCTGCAGTGCAATACGCGTCAAGAAAGAATGTACGAGGTGGGTCGATGCAGAGCTGGCAATATATTATTTGCTCGACTTAAATGTTCTATGTATCATACATATTTGTCAGTCACACGTAGTTTTCTGTCATTGGTGTCTTGATCGAATTATGACAGAACGCTCGTTTGTTGCTCATTGGAGAAAATACCATAAATTGTTTGTCTCTTGTTCGTTAATACCTTTATATGACCTCAATAATAAGTTTAGTCCAAGTTTCTGTTTCATTGTACTGAGTTAATGATCAATATAAGTACAAAGTAATCAATTTTATGAATGGGTGAAATCAACTTTTCAGAATAGAATCTGAGTTTTTTCCTCATTATTAGAACAATAGAAAAGAATTTGACAATCACTATGAATTTATTGCCCCCTGCCTATTTTCCCTAACCACGGTGATAATTTTGGTACTTTAGAGGCTGACTATAGCAAAGAAAGTACGCAAATTTTGACTAGAAAGTACGCAAATTTAGAAAAGAACAAGTCACAATAATTGTACCACGTTTGATGAGTAGAACGCATTTGCAAGTTTGTAAACAACTGTAATTCGCAAATGTTGACGAACAATGAAGGGGAATGGGCAAAAGAACTATAATAAGTTTACAAAAACTCGAACGCTAAAGGAATTTCATCAAATTCCTATATTCGTTCATAAGTAAATTGCAATGAATATCAGATGTATAAAGTTAGTAAAGATATAAGGAACTGTTCAATTAGAAATCATGTTTACTTCTATTGTCAACAAGTCTGTGTACCAGTTTTTTCAAAAGAAATGTTTATAAGCGTCTTTTCATATTTGTTCGAGCCAATAAGGCCCTAGGGAAGTAAACAAGCTCCGGTCACATTTGTTTCTGACATAAAGACTCGCATTGCTTTCCGTTTTTAATTTTATAACTAGAACAAAAGATACAAGATATTGGAAACGAGTTATTAGCATGTTGAGATAAATGAAATGTGTTTTGTTGCGAAAAACAAGTATATTTTCAAAACATGAGCATGAGTAGAGAACAGATGTGGTTAAAATTGTATGCTGTTTACAAGAAATTCATTTGTTAGAATATTTTATTATTCTATTTCGTTGAAGAGTGAGTTTGAGTTGCATGGAGGTATAGTCATAATTATGTGGTGTTTATGGCAGGTCCTACGTGAAGGATGTTGCAAAAAGTTCGAAATATAAACGGGCATTGCCCCGTAAAAATCTGAGCATCATGAAACTTTACATCCCTGCAGAAACAGGGGAACTATGTTGGTGCATTCTCAGTAAGATGTACTGGAAGGAATGCAATACAATTCGTTGAAATGGGAGGGAAAGAGCGTTTAATTTCATATATCATGAACTGCTGCAGTTTGGTACTAGTGTTTCCATGATTGGATAATTTTATTAATAGAATTAATGAAATTGTCTCAATTTATTCGTTTTAAAACAATCCATTATTCTAGACTGTAAAATAATATTCCTTGAAAACTTACATTGTAAAGTTTACGAGAGTTAACTATAAAAATTTAAAAAATAGTAATTGAACAGTGACTAAAATTATCTTGTGTTTATATATGGAGATATATATGTGATATTTACATCCCAGTTAATTTTGAATAACATAAAGATTCTACGTATACGTAGCTGTAGTAAAATTATTCTAACGCATTGAAAAGAAGAAATGATTTATCCGATACGCTTGTATATTTTTGAATAAACTTGTTTTGCAGACCTTAAATATTCGTCCTTCTGTTGTACAAGTAGTTATTGCAATATTTTTTTGACATCCTCTCCTCATTTAGCTTTGAAAAAGCTTGAAATGGCACGCACAATAAATGGTTTTCATATTTCTTTATTTACCAGATTTTTCATTCATTTGGAATGAAATGTGTAGATCGTGAATAACTCACCTCGTGTGGCGAAACCAATATATAAATATTGTCAGCACAGTAAATAAACGTGATTTTACAGTAAATTTTAAGTCATAAGCATAAAAATACACAGGCAAGCCTTGTGCAGAAGTACTCATTTCTGAGGAAATTGGGACTGACATCGTACCAAATATTCAAATGTGTCAACAGTAACTCCCAAATGCTGATTTCATCAAGTCTTGTATTGTGTCAACAATAACTCCCTAATGGTGATTTCATTAAGTCTTGCATTGTGTCAACAATGTGTCTACATTAGACCACAGCTCAAAAACTGAGTGACGTAAACAAAGGAACAGCAGTGGGAGACATTCCCTGGTAGACTGAAAATATTTTGCTGTCTCTGACAGAAGCGACTGAAAAAGGGCAAGTGGGGCAAGGAACAGCTTCATTTTTCATTCTTTTTTGTAGGTTTTCAGACGACGGCTACATCAGTCCGTAAATCTGCATCCCAAGTACTTCAAATCCAGATCAAGGGTTAAAAACATACAAATCCATAACTTATCTTTCTTCATATATGTTTTTGATATCAGAGAAAATAGAATTTTTGAGCCTGTATGCTGCCACATTTTTCCGTGTTTTATAACATGACATTCGAACTCAGATGCACCTTTCAGTTAGTATTATTTTCAAGCCATGAATTTGAACGTAGAATACCATCACTCAAAAGGCTAAATCCACTTGCATGATCAACATGAACAATTTTCAATTTTAGTGGTAATTTATCAGCTTGAAGTAAGAAAAAATAATTATCAACAGCTATATGTATTTATGACACGTAACTAAAAAAATACATCCCACTGCTAAGTCACCCAACAACTGGGCAAGGTGACTCTCATGAAAAACCACAAGGCAGGCTGAAAATATAGCAGTATTCTATGTCATTTTACAGAAGAAAATGAGCAGCTCTCTACAAAAGCTTCTTAATCGACTACCACTTGGCGATCCAAGAAAGCAACTCAAGTAGGGCTTCCAATGAAGTCAAAATTGCTGACGAAAAATCTAGCAGGAATTTCACTGATTTTGAGGCAGCTTTGTGTACGGAGTTATTCCTTTCCTATTTAGAGGCGTTGTTCAAGAACAAAGGCCAACGAAGCCTTTTGGACCTGTCAGAATAGAACTAGAATTCCCTGCTTCAATATGAAGCTTATAGAAAAGCCTGATTTTTATAGCAACCCAACAAAATTTATCATTTTTTCTTTTGCTGGACGTCAGTAACGTGGAATCTGACTCGTGTTTTACGATCAAGTGTACAGGATAAATTTCCTTGAAACTGAGTTCTACTGTTTCGTATTTATCACATTTTATCACGATATTTATGTTAAATTTATTTAGCCGAGGATTGTTATTGTGAGTATCTACCATAAAGAATTATAAAAATAAATCCAATTAATAGCAAAAATAAATTCCTACGCATGATATTCACAATTTATTAATTAGAAAAACTACTGCTAGAAATGACTAGGATTCTCAGTCATTAAAGATCTGAATCATCTCAAACTTATTCATTTCTATTAACAACTTAAATGAAACTCTCTTTTCAAACTCAATAAATTGAAGCAAAAATTGCCCAGCAAAATAATAACCGGTATTTTTTAAATTGTTGAACAACAAAAATTTAAAGCCAGTCGGAAGCATGGCCTAGGGATACTTATTATAATTGAGTTCTGAACTAGAGTTGCTTGTAGAAGCTGCCAGCCGGTCGGCAGGGAGCTGTAACTTCTAGAAACGTTCATTTGTGTCCTCATAATTAAGTTTTCCCCTACTGATGAATGCCATAAAGAAAGAAACATCAAACTTTCGACTCTGCAATCAAATGGCACGTTAATGAACGGGGAGTAAACTTTTTGGAGAGAGGAAAGTCTATTGATTCTATGCATAGTAATGAACAAAACTGTCATGCTAGATACCGCTCTCTCGCTCTTAATAAACAAAGACTCCAGTTTTCTCATTTTGAACTAATGATGTTCTACTGCAAAATTTGGAATGCTACATCTGAACTTACGTCCATAATTGCTCTCAAATAGACTCGAATTTTCACTGTGATTTTTCATCGATTTACATTTAAGATCAGTAATTGCTAACTACATCTATTCACACAGTTCATTTATCTGTACAACTTGGCAATCGCTTGATTTTGCAGAGGCAAAAGGATTACCATCAGCAACGAAGGAATTTTTCCACAGCTTAAAAAAAATGTTACTGAAATTAAATATGAATCTTCATCGCAGAACATGGAATTTATGTCAAATGTAATGACGTACATCTACATCTTAACTATGCGTTGAACACGAGTAAAAAGCGTCAATATAATGCCTGATATGCGAGGGCGGTTTTTTCAACATCCGATCTGCTATAAAAAGAACTAAATTTAATAACATGATGATTTTGTAACCCAAAGCACAGTAGGGTTTTACTTATTTCTCTACATAATTGTCAAAACGGATACCGCCCGATTGCCCGAGGTACAAGCAACTGAACTTAGCCGCTATGCTCGATGATCCTGCCAAATGTGAGTTACGAAGTGGAATTCGTTTTTTGCAACAAAAGGACTTAGTGCAGCTAAAATCCACTGCACCTTCATTGTGATCACTTCACATATCTGATTGTATGGTTTAGTGAATATTGAAGTCCGCATAAAATTATGAATTTCATGCCTCATAATTTATAAATTTCATGCCTCATTTTTATTTTTCAACTAAAGATTGTATTTTTTTACATTTAAATCACTGAAACTGAAAAACACTTCTAGAAGAGGGCTTACAAAATTAAGGTTTATTATACGCACTATAGATGAATTATACCTGAATCTTGAATAGCATTTGTTTTTTTTGGTCAACTAGAAATAAAAATTAGCAGGTTGTCTTTACAAGCTTTGGTAATTTCTCAGCCAAGGAAATTTAGTTCAATGAATCCTACAGCCAGGAAGTTAATGGGAGGAGAAAAACATAAAAGAAAACTCAATACTTTAGACTAACCTATAAAGTGTTGGTGTATGACAATGCACTTCCCATACTTCTTAGAAATATCACTGGAGTGGATAATAAACATGAATTCATCATTGGGAAGTTTTACTAACATCCCTGTACACAGCTAGCACCTGACTCCCAATTTGCCACCTAGTTACATATCACTATCATTAACTAGGAAGTCTCAAATAAGGAAGATCATGTAAAACACCTTCGACTTTTTCTCCCTAGGTTGCGTTATATATTCTAGGAGACAAAAAATTTAAAAGGAATCCCGATATGATCCAAATCTTTACCGTAGTTAGTAATTTATTAAATTTTATTGGTGCATTGCCAACATTTGATTGTATTTTGTATGGAACCCAACCTGTTAAATTGTGGGTGTTTTGTCAATTTTTAAAATCATGCCATGCTGTTCTCCTCCAGAAACGATTACTGATACGAAAAATTATAACTGCAACCCTGAGCCTCATTCTGTAGATAGGCAAGCACTCAGATCGACCCACAAAACGTATGTGTAAAATATATGCTCTCGATAAAATATGAAAATTCTCCTATGTGAGTTCTGATTTCAAAAAATTTTTTATAGTTAACGTAGGATTCTGGTTTCAAAACACTTTCGGAATCAAGAAGAGTCTGCCACCGAGCAAAGTCACCACGTCGAATTTACTGCTCGAGTTGTCGCTTTAGTTCAGGAAGTGGCATCAGCAGCAGAGTTTCAAGCTACGTAACTTTGGGTCCTTCAATGAGGTATGAAAGCCCAAGCTTGGAACATTCTTTGTGGATGAGTGATTCTCGACCTCTAGCCTCGTGAGCCTGTTTTGATGGAAGGTCGTAACGTGGATCTGTTTTTATGGTAAGTCGGTTCGTGAATCTGTTTTCAATAGAAAGTTGCTCAATGGATATTTTGAGCCAAGCAGTAGTTCTTCCTTCAGTTGAAGAAATGAAAGCTATTGAAACTAAAACCTACCAATTATTCTGTCAAGTTAATGCACTAATTTACTTCCTAACTACGATAAAAGGAATTGAACGTTGTTTCGTGTGTGTTTTGGTCTACAATCACAAACGAAAAATGATAAATGGCTGGCATATGCTGTTTGCGGATATTCAATACCGAAACGGCAATAGCAAAGAAGACTAAAGACGTAACCACTCTTTGAACATAGTAAATTAAGCATATGTGCGTGTGCCATTTAACAGTAAATGATTTTAGACACGTCCTCCGCAGCTGAACGGCTTGTAAGATATGCAAACTCATGCAAGTGGAAACTGAATCTTTGTCTCTGCCATTATGAACAAAATACAAATAAAAGATTCGATGAAATACTTATCACTTCTGAAGAAAAGAAACATAAACTATCCCGAGACCAAAAAGTCTTAAGCGCATATTTGGTATGCTCTTAGCATAAAACTTGCTTTTTGTAAATCTGTCATTTCGAAGTGTAGAGATCCATGGTAAGTTTTAACAACCCAAGTGCGTATTTTTTCAGCGCATAGTGTGCTGCCCTGCCAGACAAAGGTCAAAATTTCCCTCAGTACAGTAAAGACGAAGAAAGTTACAAACTTTCGCCGATTTTCATGAGATATTTGTTTTAAATTTGAATAATTATGATATTGTGTGCTCAAATTTATCTATAATTTAAGGATACGCTGATGCTTGAAAATATATCTTAATGTTAGAGGTGATCATCTATTGGTTAAAATTATCACAGAAATTGAATCACACAACATCATGTATCACAAAAAATAATTTCTTTGCAACGATATACATTCCTCCATTTTATGACATTGGACTAAAAGTATGTTAGGTTTCTTTGAGGAAGTAACGGGCAAAAATATAAGCCCTGGAACGATATCCAGCTCGACTACTCAAATTAGGTCTCAAATATATCAATGAACTCCGATTAACTATGGAAATAATAAGAAGCGACTTTCCAAAAACGTACACGTGAGTTGTAAGAAAAATGAACAAACTTACAGAGTTGAATTAGGCAAAAGTTCAGCATTGATTCAGTTAAAATAACATAGATGTGACAACTTAAATACATTAGACGTTAAATACATTTGAAAGTGATGAAAGACAACTCTGGGTATATCTATACTCTGTTGGAAAGTGTAATTAAAAACTTGAAATGGTGAGGCTTTCCCTACTATTCTTGTTAAGTTATATTAGCCTGAAACTTATTGACGAAAAATGACAGCAATGTGTGTATAATATATTGACTCCTGATGTAACAAATATTGAAAGACATAAATTTAGAGAATAAAACAACGCTTGACTATACCAAATGATTTTTCCGTCACCCGCGCAAACAATGTCATCGCTACCTGATGCAAAATTTATTTTTTGAATCTCCTTCGAATATCGCGGCTTAGATGCACATGCACTCAATTTTCAATGAAGCAATACTCAATTTAGATTTTCAAAATACTCAAACATCTGAGACAACATATCTTTTGAAAATTTTTATGTTAACACTAATGAATGTTAGAATTTTACACTTACTATGGGTAAAATCAACTTACTGTTACACATCTGCTCCCCAGTGCTACATATAAGACCACTCTATAAAGCATCTCGGGCGGACAAGCATTAGAGCCAAGAGCAACTTTACAGCATCGGACTGACCATAAACTGAAACACTTTCTGCATACTCAATCAATAAATATTCTGCAAGTAGAACCATGTAAGCAATTGCTCCGAGAACCACTCTTTCTGCCAACTCATTTTTAGATGTGTTTAAACAAGCTCTACTAAATCCAGCAGTTACATGTTTTGTCCAATAAACGCCTTCTTGTGTGCTGCATGCAGCATTATATGAATTGTTCAGTTCGAACTTGACAATTCTTGTTCATCGGACATAGTTTTGGTTTTGAAGAACTTCCAATCTACGTTTGTCGCTGCCAGTATTGAATCAAGGATTAATTATGGCGCTCATTCAGTCGTGAATAGGCCCCGAGTTTGATTCAGTCATGACAAAGCAATGCCTCATGCTGCAAAGACCGTGCCTTGTGTAATTAAAGGTTTGAATGAAAGAATTCAGTGAGAGCTGAGACTTCACAAAGACAATTCCTTGGGCGTACCAACTGTAGTTACACAGAACGATATTTCACTGTTTCAACTGTCACATAAAAAACTTCAAACAAATGGAAATGCTTGAAAGTGTCATGACGTGGTAATAACTAAAAAATATACAATTTAAATGGCAATTCAAATACTTCTCTCTATAATTAGGGGACGAAACCACCACGGAATTTGAGGTAGATTTATTCCGATAATCTGCTACGAAATTTAGCTCTTCTAACACCATGTAGACTTACTTATGTTAACAACAGACGCCCTTCCTCCATAGTGCATTCAGTCTAACACTCTAAAGAAATTATAAGAGGAACGCGTAACCGTTTTCTATCATAGCTTTAATGCCACAATCTCAACCTGTGAAATATTTCTCCCGGGGTACAAATTCGACATCATAAATTGCATTCCCTAAGCGCATCATCCAACAAATCCCGTCCCCAGAACCTCAATTCTGCTCATCTGAAGGCAAGAACACACATGACCGGGTTTTTGGACTGTAACAGCGGGCGCATAAACGGCCGCTAATGATGCCTCAGATATTGGCAACCCCAGCGAAAGCTGACGCTTTCCATCCTAACGAATCGCCAATTATGCGTCTTATCGCAGCAAAACACCAATAAAAGCCCACACTAAGGCTTTATTTTTATGTAGCGCCGCCATAGTAACCCTCGTCTAGGTGTTCTTGGTTTTTTTTTAGAGTTGCACAGCCTGTATCACGTCATCTTCTGCATGGCTGTCGCGGCGTGGATAAAAAAAGGGGCATGCCGTGCTGGTGGCCGAGGAAATCAACGAATTCAGATTTCAAACAATAGTAAGGTCGAATATTTTTAAATTATTCTTTCTTCCTCCTGATATTTTTACACTAGGTTTGTGAATAATAGTTTTATAATAATAGTTTTTAGGTCATGCAACTATTTTACTATGTATTTATGCAGCCTTTCCTGTTAAAATAAAAACTTTCTCCTCTCCGGAGTGGAATTATCATCAACAGTTGAGCTTGCAAACTAGACTTGAGCCATTCAAAACTATGGAAGTGTTTCGAACTTAACAGACTGGGTAACAATTTCTAAGTCTCTTGGGCGACAACTTGCTCAATTTGAAGCAATCTCGTAAGCAAGCTTGCGCTTTACCCTCAAAGTTCGGCCCCATAACGGCATCGGCCACTCAATTTTTAACCAGTAAAGATGCAATCGAGCCGAAGAAGACGATGCAGATGAGCCAAACTTGGACAATTTGAAGATCGTAATGAACTTCTCTCAGATCCATGCTCCAACGACTGATGTTTTCTTGATTCCTCATTTCTTTAAACTTCTGGGAAATGCGGGTGCGTGTTTTCGGCTCTGTCTCACCAATAAAAATTCTCCAGGATTTTGATTGGAAAATCCTGAGCTGACTACCACAAAACCTCTTTTAATTTTGAAACAACAATAAATAGCCCCATAGAGAGAAGCACTATGTGATTTCAAGATCATTCATTAGTAAAGTAATACAGAAAAGGTATATCAATGAAGACTGCAGGTTAGATTACTCACTTTTTGGATAACTCTAATACTGATTTAGCCCTCAAAATAACTTTAGAAATGTTATTAGTTTAGACACTCACAGCAATAAACCTTAAGATTTTTAGTCCTTTCGTTTCTTCCTTTGGATTCATTGCCCTCAATTGGTGGAAATTTCTGTTCCATGAGAATTGCTCACAGTTCCGCTTCACTTAGATTGATTATAATGAAATGGACAATGCAGCATCTCCGATGCAGCGAAGTCATAAATGCATTGTCGGATTACGAGGCTTACTTTGTATTTATATTAGGACAACAAAAAGTTCTGATGGTATATAACGGTAGAATATATATTCTGACGAAATCATATACTGTAGGAATGAAAATAGATCCACGTATTCTATCACTACTTGGGAAATCCAGTTAGTATACGAGTGTACAAATAAATATGTAAACTTATATTGTTCTCTTAGTTTTCCCGTTCCTGATTCTTTCTTTATTTTGCCCCAAACATTCATGCATAGAAGTCTGTCCAAAGACCAGCCCCGTCTTTAGTTCATGAAATCTCCAATGGCCCTGGGTGCACCCGAACCTACGCTCGAATTTACATTATTCCCGTTGCACTGGGCTTGTTGTCGTGCTACCACGCAGGAAATATTTGACCAACAGTCATTTACAGAGAACTTTTGTGTATAAAACGAGATAACACGCTTGCAGCAACATGCTCCTATAAGTTCTCCGTATTTGTAAGCCTCTAGAATCCATGTTTGTATGATCTATTTTGGATCCCGAAAAAATCATTCATTTAAAAATAATTCTTGCTGGTGGTTTTCATGCTCCCATACCTGCCCTATTGAGGTTGCACATCTGGAAAATTTTGATCTGCTCTCATCAACCCTGGTGAATGGTGGCTACTTCATCAGGACACAGTGATGGTTTTGTTCATCCGGGCTCCAGTCGGTTATAATGGGCATTCGGTTGGTGCAAAGCTTCGCTCTATTGGTTCCCATCCGCACCCAATTGGTTCGTAGTTGATGTAATTTGGCACACAGATGCGCTCTGTTGGTAAAATCTCCGTCCAGTTTGTGCATATCTGTTCCCAGTCAGGGCACATGTCCGAATATTTCCTGTTGACAGAGATGGACTCTTCATGATTTGCCTGATCATCAATTTGTAGGACTAAATTAGCAGTTATATTTTGTGAATCCTTCTCATTAGCAGCGGGCTAAAGATTTAAAGGATCAGGAGATTTCAGTTAATAATCGAGCGGATATACATACTCTGAAAGCAGGCTACTAAAGTTTTAGCCGAAAATTCTGGTTAGCTTTTATGAAATAAATTGTCTACATGATAAAAGATATGTAAAACCGATCTTATACAAACTGACATCATTCAGACTGTTCCAAAGTTTTAAACTCCTCTGAACTGAAGGAAAATTCGGGAAAAAGTACAAGCCGTCATGTATGTACTGTATATGTTATAGGAAATTCAATTAACGCAAATACGCAGAAATGAAAATCAGGAGCAAACATTAGATATATCAAAAAAGGTAACAATAACATGGAGAGTTTGAACTAAGTTGTTACTACTAGAAATTAGCCTTAAAATGTATATAAAACAAACGGGGCTTGCAGAGGTCACAAGTGTAGGTGTGAGAGAAGAAATCATCTGAAATAGAATGAAGTATTAGGAACGAACCTTTTGATCCATTCTTGGGTCAATATCAAAGTCCCATGCCGTAATTCTAACCGCCAATGGTCAAGCACAAACAGACAACGGTGGTTACGGGTGTCAAACCTGAGTCTTCCTGCATCGTAAGCGGATTCACTCACCAGTTGACCAAGCTGGTATATCTGA
Source organism: Trinorchestia longiramus (assembly GCA_006783055.1). Taxonomy (NCBI): domain Eukaryota; kingdom Metazoa; phylum Arthropoda; class Malacostraca; order Amphipoda; family Talitridae; genus Trinorchestia; species Trinorchestia longiramus. The sequence continues at coordinate 173,954 of VCRD01000178.1, forward strand.
GGTTAAAGATGTTCTCACTTCTGTTACGTTTATTTAGACTCAAGGATATTGCAACTTCGGGCAAGATAACCAATGTAAAATTACGGTGTGAAGTATGAAAAGAATTAAAAAATTATCGTTGAAAAAATTTAGCTAAGTATTTCGAATGGTAAACTTTCTCTCTGTAATAAAATCTAATACTAAGAATGACCGTCGTGGGTTTAACTATTTATTTTTTATATATTTATTTATATATTTGTTTATTTATTTATATGTTTCGTGTCACTTTAAAAAAATTTAGAGAGATCCAAAACCTTATATGTATACTCGAGTCCGCATCCTGGATACAGAGTTCGGAGGGGTATTGCCCTATGATTCGGGTACATTGTACCCGAATATGACACGAATTGCAGAGTCAATTGCAGCAGTAGAAAACTAAGTGTCTTAGTTTTCACTAGGAATGTTGTCATTAAAGAAATACTCAATTAAAACGTTGGTCCTTTGTAAATATATATAAAACTAAATACGGGGTGGCGCATAAGTAACGCACCCTTTTAAAAAATTAATAATAAATAAACTATGAAAGGTATAACGATAGGGATAATTGCAAACGATAGAGGAACTCTTAAAGTTTATTTACATGTCGTATCCTGTCTACAGATACCCAGTGTATATTGCGGTAATACTTTATTTATTATTAATTTTTTAAAAGGGTGCGTTACTTATGCGCCACCCTGTATATCGCATTGTGTTCTTATATGTAATTTTATTTAATATCTTTCCAACAGCATTCTCCATCATTTTTGATGGCACGGGTATTATCACAAAATCTCTGCCGTCATTTTTGACGACTGGGTACACTATTATAATATAATTTTCAGTTTTACCCGTGGTACTATCAGAATCTGAATATTTTTCTCGAATATGTACAGAGCTTCCATTCTGTGCAATATCTGCTGTTAACATGGTCGTGCAAGAGAATAAAGCTAATGACAGCAAAACTTGAGGGTTTTATAGTGATCCAGCACCTTTGGTATCCACGATACAATGTTTGTAATACATGCATACCCGTTCTGATTTCACTTCAATGATATTTTTTCAGTAATAGATAGGAAGTAATGGGACGGACACACACAGATACAGAGAGAGAGATGAAGATACATTGTCGATTATACATGTAGATTACTAGTTTATAACTTAGGGAAATGTAAGGAATATTACTAATTTAAAATGCAGGGGAATATAGGGAATATTATCAGTTTAGTGTTGACGGAGAAAGACTGAATGCGATGCAGATAACATGCATGTTGAGTGACCACGCTTCATCGAATTCCTGAATAGTTTTAGTGGTACATTTCTATGATCACAAACCATTCTGAGTTTGCAAAGCCACAAGTTACACAAAGTTACAAACTTCCGATGCGTAAACACGCGGCAAAAAAATTGAAACCCACTGACCTTATTTAGACCGTTTGGAGCTGATTGTGCAGCACAGGCACAGTATAAATCTTGAATTATAGTGACGCCTTCAATAATGATGATCAGTTCATCGGGAACTTCAGCTTTGGCTGGTTTCCTGATGACATGCGCTGGCTCAGAAACCAGTGTTCCGTTCTCAATATAAACATCATTAAAAAACTCACATATTCAACATCAACTTGAAGTTTTGATTCTAGTTTCCCTAATCATTAATGTAACCAACCAGCTTTTACATCGAATCATTACTGCATTTAATTGCACCTAATTGGACATTTTAATAACTGGTTGAGTAAATTCACCAGCGTCGTTTTCTATCATTTTGTTGTTTTCACATGTCTATTTCAGTTCTGTTGTAAAATCATCGCAATTAGTATTTAAGCAGAACCAGGAATCGGGAAAATGAGCCTGTAGAATAAAACCAATCCACTGGTAAATGAAAATCTGCATTTTTTATTCGATCAGGTTGTTTTAAATTATTAACCCATTGAAAGAGTCTGAACCAGCGAAAGTAGGCAAAATTTTGAAGTGAATTAAAATTTCAGGAAGTCCGCTAACCTCTTGTAGGACATCTTTTCGTCCTCGTGTTGGTGCCTCAATTTAACTCGGCGCAAACACCGCATTCAAGCGTGAAGAGCTCATGGAAAATCTCATTAAAATGGGACAGAAATCCGCCATTAGGGAGATCTATGATGAGATTAATATCTATGGTAATCAAAGAGGGACTCTGGCGTCCTGAATGTAGGCCCTGAAAAGCAGGTCTCTTTTGTTCGGCGTAGATGCAATTAAAGAAAGACACCTGAGTCTTCATTTCATTTGGGCTTCATGTTATTCTTAGTGAGCGGGAATTCCAGTTAAGAATCCTTGAACTCAAAACTAGACATCCATCTTGATGCCGTCTGAGAAGGTCACGACGAATTTAAAACTTCATTATGCACTTCTTCTTGAACAATCCTTAACTCAACGCTGGAAACTAATATCTTCACTTGTCATTTAAGTCTTACACTCAAACACGTGTCTCATACGAGTCTCTCACTCCAACACAAGTGTCTTATTTGAGTCTACACTCAAACACAAGTGTCTTATATGAATCTTACAATCAAACACAAGTGTCTTATTTGAGTTATACACTCAAACACAAGTGTCTTATTTCTGTCTCACTCGCATACCACACGTGCCCTCATCTCTTACGAACACACCACAC
>VCRD01000178.1:176743-319138 GCA_006783055.1 Trinorchestia longiramus
CCACACGTGCCCTCATTTCTTAGAAATCACAGCCTGCTAGCTGGCAATAATACTGAACTGATAAGGTTAGGCTCAACGAAAACATAGTCATGTTATCCGTTAAAGTTAATTCAAAATCTCTGTCCAAAGGTTTCTGTTTGTCCAGACATTTTGAGTTAGTGTACTCTGCAAGAAGCATTTCTCAGCTCTAGCAAATAATGGTTGAGAAAACGAGCTTTTAAGATTTTTTTCTGCTTCCAGTAGAATCAAACCTAAAACTGCATGAAGTGTGATGTACGGTGGTTGAAAATTCAGTTGTCAAATTTAAAAATATATATTTTAAGTCTTCAGTGCATTGGAGATATATGATCATTGTTCATTATCCCAAGGGATTTGGAAACTGTTTATTATTCAGCAGCAAATTGTAAGGGAAAATCTATCACCAGTATGCATCATTGTTTTGAACTTATTTCACTCTTGGAATAACTCCCCACGCAAATCTTCGGCACGCTGCGCACTAGTAGTGAACAAATTGCTCAATTGACTATTTAAGCACAGAATTTTCCTAAATAAACTTCATTTCCCAAGACTGGAAAAAACGTCCTCTGATTTTTCTACTCGCCGACTTCATCTCCTTAAAGTTTCCCGAGGAAATTATTACTGTTAAGCGATCGAAAGTCAAGCATTCGCTTCAGACCTCGCGAGAAATGTTTCCAAGAACGTCGAGGATGCAATATTTTGAGAGCAGCTGCTCGACTCCTTAATTTCGGAACATTATAATTTAAACGTCATTCACTTTTGTTTGAAGAGCAGGAGTTGTCTCGAGAGCTTATCGAATAAAAAGTTATTCCGTTCCGAGAAACCTGGAGCAAATTAAGGAGTGATATCAGCTCACCTCGAGGGGAAACAGAGGACTGGGACTTTTACCGTGCTGTGAAAATTTTACGGTGAAAATGTTCCAATGAAAACTTTAACGTTGCTCTAATTATTTTAATACCTTTTAGCCAGTGTTCCAACCTGTACTTGACTTGAAGTACCTGATATCTTTGCAAAATTGTATAAAATTATTGAATTTGGATCTCTTTCTCTTTCTTTATTGAATTTAACCTATTGGTATTCATACTGTACGACATATTAGCATCGATTGGATATGCTTTCATTGCACATCATATTTTATAATTCTATCATGTAAGATTCAAACGACTCAAAGATTCTAGAAAGAATGTGAAGGTGTTTTTATTCATCTTGTTTCTTCGGCATATCCTTAACAAATTCTCTTAAAAATAAAATAAATAACTCAAACTTTAAGATATTCAGCATATTCAAACCAGCTTCTCATCATCAGAGTTTCATGACTCAATTATGTTCCAAAAGTTAACCAAATGGTTGAGAATTATCGGATTCGATAATGAGTTCAAGATCCAATTACTCGGCGTCACTTGCCGATAAATGACTATAATGATAATTGAACCCAATTCTGCAGGCAGTAAAATAGGGCCGGAATATTATTATATGGTACTTACGTAGTATCTAAAAAGAATGTTTCTTTTTATTTTCCAAATTTGTAGAGGAAACATAACTATAACGCGTGCGGTTCATCTTTATACCCGAGTTAACATTTTGAGTTACGTTGCTTAGAGAAATACAAAGGTTCGACGTTCTTTCATTGTTTTTTCAATGTATGTGTACGTGTAGGAAAAATAAGTCTTGCACCAAGACTTCTACAAAATATTTTTAAATAATTGTTTCTTCTACAATTTATTAATTTGCAATATTATCGGCGAAGAAATTGTATTATTAGGTATACAAACATCATTAAATAAAATAAATTTTTCAGTGAGATGAAATGTATGGTTCCATTCATATTCACAAAATGCCTCGCGTATAAAGCATTTGACACCTCTAACAGACGTTTCCCTCACACATCTGTCTTGACATAACTACGGCATGTTTAAACACGTGTTTATCAACACATTTACCAGTGTCAAACTTCGTTATGTCTTGTTTACAGAAAGCTTGATAATTTTTCCGAAACCATCCACTAATTTTTTCTATATTCGTCGTGAAATTACCCTTAGAGTAAATCCTTAATTTTTATTTTTTTCATTGCTCTTCTTTTTCGTCGAGTCTGATAAGTAACTTTTTATTTAAAACTTTTTCCTTGGAATGAGGGTTTTTCAATGCATCAACACATATTTTCGCTAACAATTACATTTACCTTTGAATGAAAAAGTTTCAGCTCTATATATTTGCACCATCAATTTCTTAGGTGAGTTCGAATGGTTGGCAAAATCGGGCCCTGAAGTTGCTCCTGAGTTCATGGTTGGTCTTGACAGCTGCGGCTCGGCGTTCGCCAGGGGCAGACCCCTGAGAATTTTTCGGTCACTTAAGAGTCTTCGGAATCCATTAGTTCTCGCGAACATCTTAATAATTTCTTCATTTTTCAGTCTCATCGGTAAAGTTTGTTGAGAAGCGTTAGAGCAAAAATGATGGCAGAGACACCATTGAAAATAATTGGACCCACTGTCAATTTAGCTGTGAGGCTTATGCTTTTGATGATATACAGTGTGGGGCGAAATAACACAACACGTTGATTAAATCGCCAGATCGCACATTTATAGACCACGTACAGTTACGAAAATTGAGCTATATATAAACGATAGTATAAAAAAGTTAATAATATATCTAAAACCCACAAATATTTAATATATAGGAATATGTATAGTAAATACGCGAACAAAAGTTTACAACACATTTCAAGATATACGAGTATATGCATTAATACTTCGTTGCATAGCGCTTATTATTAATTATAGCTTCGAGACGTTTATAGTAGTTCACTACTAGCCTTTTACAAGTATCGGGGGTAATCTTATTCCATTCTTCAACGCAGATTTCTTTGAGTTCAGTGATGTTATTGGGACCTCTCTTCTGAATATTCAATTTCAATTCCCTCTACTAGTTTTCAATCGGATTCATGTTCTCGGGGATTGACTTGGCCATTCTAAAATGTTGATCTTCTTCATCCTCAACCATTCCTTGGTTTCGTTTGCAGTATGCTTTGGATCGTTGTCTTGTTGGAATTTCCATCAACGTTTCAATTTTAACAAACGAAACGTTTTCGTAATTGTACGTGGTCTATAAATGTGCAATCTGGCGATTTAATCAACGTGTTGTATTATTTTGCCCCCCACTGTAATTTCGTCGATTCACTACTGATATTTTGCGATACTTTATTGTAGAAATTTTCATGGTTTCGATACAGTGCAAATTTTTTCCTCGGTTCTGATATTTGTAGTTGATGAAGCACGGGTTTCAGGTTATTATTACTTTTTTAATTGTTCTCAAAGAGAACACTTAATACTATTGAAATGACACAAAAAGCAAATATTTGTTAACATAATGAATTCGTTATCTTGACAAAAATTTTGAACAAAGAATAAATTTAGAATCAAGGAAATAATTCCTAATACACTATTTGGCAATAAAATCAATCAATGCATAAGCTTTGGTGTACATAATTGAATTCTGAAGTGGATACTGAGATTCTCCAATTCTTTAAAACTACTACTCGAAGATGGCAGATTCTTGAAAAATATTTATTTTCACAGAACTAAATTGAGAATCAAAAATGGATTAAAGCGCTTTTTAATAACGTAGAGTTTCCAATGACAAAATTGTGCAGAGTTACTACTGAAAAACATTATCATCCTTGAAATATTCTTCTTTATGGTGCATTTGAAATGCTCCTCATTTGCAGAAACATTAGATGTTTCAATTATTCCATCGAAATGAACAGACAGCTTAGTATCGCGAAGAGAATCACGAAAAGCTGCCTCTCTACAGTCATTCTAACCACGAGACACCTTTTGAAGGAGACAGTGTCAAAATTGAGTCTCAGTTTACTGCTCTATTGTGCAGCAGGCTCCTTCTTTGATGTTCCTGTGAGAATAACTTTTCGAATTCCAGCCAAATCGTCCAGAACGCAATATTCCCAATTTTTTATCTGATTTCGAAATACGAGCACCCTCTGTTTTGCTGGTAAACAAGAGCTAATACACAGATCCTCTTCACAACATCAGAATTGTGTCAGGATGAGGTTAAAGTTTGTCTGTATGACTGTAATTCCTATTCTGCCATAATAGCTGTTTACCAAGATGCTCAATAATGACAAGAAAACTTGAGGCTACAAGCAGGTTTCTTTCCACCCAAACACGTTTCTGTCGAGGAAATTGAACGACGGCAGTACTTGGAAAGCGACATGGAGTAATTTTGCGAAGCATCAGGGAGCCCTGATACGTGTATAGCAAAAAAACAGTATTGTTTGTAGTGAAAGAGAATTGTGTAGACTGTACAAAATGTTTATAAAGTGTAGGAGCTTATTGAGTACTTATAACATGATGAACGTCTGTTGTTATCACAACATCAGTTACTACACGAGAAAATTTACACTTGAGAAAGTTATGATGCCACGATCAAAATCAATAGAGAGCCTCATCAATGGTGACTCAAAAAAGCTCATATTGAGTTTAATTCAGGCATAACTTTCAGAAGTTATGTTGACTTCCTGAATGATAGCCACTTAAAGTGCAAAGAAGAACGGAGCATGAATTTTTCGTAAGTGAAATGTCTGCAAAACATTAAAGAGACAAAAATTGTACACGTTTGCTGGCTGGTTATGCTCTCAGTATATTCTTTTGCAATAAAACTACCAATATATTAGAGCAGCAAGCAGTGCATTGGATAGCGCTGGGTTCTATGAGCAGAGTAAAATAGTTTGCAGCAAGATATGGCGCAGTTTCACGACAGCCACAGTTTCTTTCGTAATTGAAGTATAATTTGATTCCACACTTCGCTCTCCCTGCACTGCTATTAGAGAAGCATTGAAATCTACGGATTAGATTATTTTGCATAGCGCATACGAGGTACGTGTAAAAAGTATCTGACCTTTGTTAGGAAAAGGTATATTACTTACATGACAAAGGTATGTTCTAAATGGTGTTCAACTCTGCCTTCGTGTTCTGCATTATTTCTTCTGTACTCTCGAAACGGGATCGTTTCAATGACGTCTTTAATTTGGGAGACAACCAGAAATCACAAAAAAGTCGTGTCTGGAGAATAGGGAAATTGACAAACGACTGAAATTCCATATTTCGCAAAGAAAGTTTGAATCATGTGCAATATACCTCCAACAAAAGTATGGGCACAAATTTCCCAACCAGTCTGTGAATACTAAAATCATCACGTAAAATTGGATGTGCAGAATCTTTACAGGTCGCAACTTCTTCGGCAATCCTCGTACCATCAAATGACAATCTTCCATTATCAGATTCCCCATACTCTAAACAGCAGTTGCATTCCGCTTGGGTTGTGGTTTCCAGAACGCTGGTCACTCTGCGCTAATGTGCAACTACTTTTGAATCGGTTGAACCACTCCTTAATTTCTGTTACCCTCATAGCATCGTCTCCCAACACCTATTGAATCTCACAGATTGTTTTGCTTATAAAATCACCAATCCTTTGAACTAATTTGGCGCAGTATCTTTGCTCAACTCATTCAGTCATCTTGAAAGAAATCAAAATCCGACACATACTTATTACAGCACTTCACTCGGCTGTCAGCAGGCAACAACTGGTAAACTAGAACGAGGAGAAAAAGTTTAAGCATGCGTAATAAACTGTTTCCTTCTGTTCAGTGTCAGTGACTTAGCATCACAACTGTGCGCAGAAAAATTCAAGGTCAGATACTTTTCAGACAAACCTCGTAATCATGTCTTTAAAAAACACACAATTGCCAACTAGTCAAATAATTTCAAAGAAGAAAACGGTGTATTTCACTCACAGAGAATCACATATTCAAATTTCTGAAAAAATTAGTTTTAATCATCAAATACATATATAACTTGAGAATTGAGTCAAAACAACGACGACATTTTTAAATTAATGTAAACTATAAGCAAAAGCATCAAAATTCTATTATAGTTCAAACGCATGCGAGTCTCATCATTGATTCATTTTACTAAACCATCGTTGGCAAAGACACCACATACTCGTCTATAGATATTAAATTCTTTGTTAAAATTGCATCCATCATTCGCAATGTAAGGTACAATTTTAGTTATTATTAGAACAAATTATTCGTTCCGTATGTTTTTGAGAGTCGGTGTAAAGTATGTGGTACGTTTTTGCATTGTTGCCATTTCTTCATCCTTGAGCGAAAAAAGATATTCTTCATTTGATCTACGCACATGCATCCTTAATGGCAGAGACATTCTTCATCTCACCTACACACATGCATCTTTTTAAAACAAACTTCCCTGGATCTACTAAGCTTGCATAATTCTATGCTGCAGAAAGTCAAATTAATAAAAACTTAAATTCCTTGATTAGCATTAGCTTAAGTAGAGCATCTGCTGCACCAAAAGTTCAAGATTAAAAGCTAAAGTATTCGAATTTATCAGAATTGTTTAACGGAGGCTCCAGTACAAATTTGAAGTTTTTTCTGCAGAAATAATTACATTAACATATATCTATAGAAATAATTATTGCCATTTTGACAAACTTGTTCAGCAGAAAATATTCATAGATACATTAAAATGTTCTTCACTCGTGAGCCAAATAACATAAATAAGCATTCAATTGTTCATAATGGTGAAGCATTCAGTTGTTTGTTAGTGTCATAATGTAAAAAGCTTGGAATTTCTCGGTATGACACCAAGAAATTGTCTGGATACGTTTTGATGAAAATTTCTTCTCGCTCACATCTACAGTTAAATTCAATGCCTTATGAAGTTTTCTGGCTTCATTCTTCATCTGGGTCTATTCTGCGATTTGTTTTTGATGTTTTTCTCAAAAGTAAACTGCATAAACTTCAAGGAAATCTGTGATCTATCAGTGAAAGAAATGACGAGTAACCACAGTCTGACAGGCCTGTGAGCTGACATCATTTTGTTAACATTCCTGTGTAATTTACGTAAAAATAAACCAGTCTTCGAAGCAACAGTAAGACTTTTATTACTTAAAAAAATCACCTTCTTTCTACGCAAAAAATAACGAGTAACAATAGAGCTGGCTGATAACATTAATATTTCTGCGTTATTTAACTAAAAATGTACAACACTTCGAGAATGTTGTCGCCGACGTCGTTTTTTCGATCATGTTTCCTCTCCGAACATCATCGCACAATGACAATTGAAACACTAATAACCTCTCCCTCAAAATCAGAAGGCCTGTCATATTTTATATTCTTGAACTTACGATATGCACGGGAATATTGAAAAGTGCTAAATTTTCGTCCTGAATTTTGTGATATATTGTTTCTGAAGAAAATCATTAATCCCAAACTATCAATTTTTTAAGAATATTCTTATTCCGTTCTCCAGTAGATAAGTATTTTTCCAGACATGTCAGCAAAGAAGTAAAAACAGGAGACAAAATAAAAATAAAGTAAAAATGGGCTCTTACATATATACATATAAACGTAAAATATAGCCATTAGTCGTCATTAACATGTGTAAACGCCTTCACTGCTTTCAGCGTGCAACAGGACGTACCACGGACTGACAGGTCGCAGTTATTTTGTAACTGTGCCGTCACAACCAAGCGCTCGTGCTCCTCCTGCTGCTGCAGCGACGCCGCCAGCGCCGTCGCCGCCATGTCTACTCACTTTCACTGCAGCTGGAGGCCAGTACGGTGACATCGTACAGCTCACCTTTGAAAAGTTCAGCGTCGGGAAATATACCTCCAGCTCCAGTATGAGAGGTAAGTACTGAGCAACAGCTTCTACGGGTAATAACTACAGCGTAACTATTTTTATGAGTGGCATGTACTGAGTAAGAATAGAATATGGCAGCAGGAACGAGCCGTTTGGTTCGTTCTTGAGCTGCTCTCCAAGTGTCATGCTGTCTAATGTAGAGGCATCAATCATACATATGCACCTTAATTACACACAAACATTTTAGTCACAGACGCACTACAATCATACACAGACCCCAGGAGTTAAAAGGGATATGGAAACCGCACTTTATATAAGTGAGGGGCTTTTTATGCAATATTTATAAAGAGGATATTAATGTTCACAGTACTAGAAAGAATGATATTCTTGGGTAGATGGTTCAGGTTCTGCTAATTTTGACTGAAAAGAAGTTTAGAGCCTGGGATGTCATGAAGGTCCTTACTTTTAGCTCATGGCAGTTTTTTATGGTCTGCATGTTATTTTCTCTGTCGAAAAGCCCTTCTGGAGTAACATCGGTAAAACCCTTGAGATATTTATGAATATTGATGAGTTGTCCTCGCAGTTTTCTTTGCTCCAGTGAAATGAGCACAAGGTGTTGAAGACGCCTTTCGTGGCTGAGATTGCGGACTGAATGAATCATCTTCGTTGCTTTACGCAGCATTTTCTTCATTTTATTAATGTCTCTTTGTAGGCTAGGAAACCACAGTTGCACTGCATATTCTAAACGTGGCTGCATTAACGCTTTATAGAGCGACAAGATGGTGTTCTTTGATTGTATTCAAAGTTTCTTACGATATAATAAAGAATACTGCTCGCTTTTCTTACGTTTTTTCCATTTGTTTGCGTTTTTCATTCAGTGATAATGATACCAAGATCTCTTTGCGATTATACTACTTGAATAGGAGTGTCTTTCATCGTGTGTTGGGAACGGCGGTTATTCACATCAACATGCATGACTGAACGTCTATTAATGTTGAAGCTTATTTGCCAGGTTTTGGCCCATTGAAGTAGACGGTTGAGGTTTGATTAATTAATTATTTTGTCTCCTTCGTTGAACGCTCGGTGATAAAGTATCGCATCGTCGGCTAATTTGTTGATTTTACTAATGATCCCTTCATCAAGATCGTTGATGTAGATGATGAAGAGCAACGGGCCTAAAACGCTCCCTTGGGTGACTCCTGATGTTACATGCGTCTTGATCATGAATCATCACTCGTTGAGTGAGACTAGTGAACCCGTTTCGTATCCATTGAGAGTAATCGCCTTGTATTCCATGCACTTTCACCATGGCCATAAATCTTTAATGTAAAACGTTCGGGAAGACTTTTTGACAGTCGAGGTATACAAAGTCTACGGTTTTTGAAGTCGTATGCACGGTTGACTTCTCCAAAAAAAGTCAAGGAGGTCTGTTACACATATACGTTTTTCTCAGAATGTTGTGCGTCAGTATTTAGGTTTTGGGCTTGGAGATGTTTTGTCGACGGACTTTGAGTAATCTTTCTATTGTTCTACTGATGACAGATGTAAGACTGACTAAGCAGTAGTTATTGGGTGCTTGTTTGTTGCACTTTTTGAAAACTAGGGTGACATTTGCCTGCTTCTAATCTTCCAGAACAATCCAAGTTTTGAGCGATCGATAAAAGATGTGTTCTAGGGGTTTGTTAATTACTTCAGCGCTTTTAGTTAGTATTCGGAGAGTAAGGCCGCCTGGTGCGGTTCATTTATATGGGTTTAGAGTGTTGAGCTGTATTTTACCTCTTCTGCTGTTAATATGCCGTCTGTCAGTATTTATTTTAGGATTCAGGCGTGAAAATAAAGGATTTCAGTTAAGTATTCACGAGTGAACACAGAAATACGGCCAAACGGCTCGGTCCTATTGTCTCATTCTATTCTAAATAAAACAGTCGATCGTTGGTCCAATAGTGTCTCTTTCGAGTCGTCGTCATTTACTTACTTATAGAAGCTAATTGAGTTATTTTTTACTCGTGTTGCGACTGTAATTTCTTTATTTCGTATTGTGTATCTCATATTTCATTTAACGGCTCTTTAGATGTGGATGTTCTCATGACAACAAGATTCTATTTAGTATCTTTTAAGTACTCGTATTTTGTACGACTGTTGTCTGACATTTATAAGGCGCTCAATTTTTTTGTTATTGATTGGTCTCATTTATATTTATTAGGATACGGTGCTGTGTGGCTGTTACGAATATTTCTTTAAGTATCATGCAGCATTCCTCGACATTTTTATTCCTCATTAGTACTTTTTAGTCAAAACTCCTGAGCTCGTCTTTCATTAATTTGCAGTTTGTCTGTTTGTAGTTTAAAGTGCTTTTGAGTTGAGTCTTATCGTTAAGGTCGGGGACTCGGAGCGGGAAGTCTATCATATGGTGATCACCGATCTTGTCTGTAACTTCTAATCCAATTATTCTGAGGTTAAGGGTCGTCATGACGAAGTCAAGGATGTTATTTTGTCTAGGCTGTTTGTTAGCACTCTGAAGCAGAGAATTTGTATGTATCAGATCGATGAGCTTAAATCCAGATGCTCGACTTTGACGAGTAATCCAGTTTATACAGGCCAGATGGTGAGTAACAGTTTAAATACATAAGTGGTATGAATTAAGTAACAGCTTCTGTGGGTGGTATGCACTAACAGCTTTCATTAATTATATGTACTGGATGACAACTTCTATGAATGGTATTGTATTTACAAAACAACTGCTTCCGTAGGCTGTGAGCATACATCAACAGTTCCAGAGTGAAAGATTAGTTCGATGTTTCGTAATATCATCATTTCGAAACATCTTCAGGGTGAGTTTAAAGCTCAAACGTTGATATTTATGTGAAGCAAATGCAAAGCAGTTCCACAGTGAGAAACAGTTGAGGCCGGGCAGCAAGTAAGCTTTCTGCCTCTTGAATACAGAGTAAGAGAGAATTAGTATTGGATTTATACAAAAAGATTAAGTGATTTGTTCCCTAAAGAGATAGATAAATTTCTATGGGCCCTGTTGCAGTAACTTCAATTATCCCGAGAGATAATTTTTCAATAATTCAAGTTTCAAGTATCCATAAAATTTTAACAGTTATCTATCTTGTTCATAGAACTTATGATTGTTTTTCCGATAATATGGAAGGTGGTCGAAATAAAAAATGAACTGAAAATATTGAGTTGAAGTCAAGAATACACTTGCCTGAATATGGAGGCATTGATCATACTTCAAGGGGAAAATCTAAGTTATAACGTACTCCCTTTCTTTCCATTTCCTTTCTTTTTCCATTTTCCTTTTGGAACAAGGAGAACAATGGGTTGCATAATTTGGTATGAAATTTAACGAAAAAAATTGGAAGAACCCGCGTCTTAGCAATTCCAACTTTAAATTTCATGAAACTATTTGTAAACTAAATATTATTTATTGTACATGTATGTTTCACTAACTTTCATATATGGAACATTTATGAACCGATTTGTTAATCCTAAAAGTCGTTACTCTCAGTCACTCAGAGTCTGAGGAGAACTGCCGACCTACCAAAGACACTAAGATTTAAGATGAACGTAATTTTTCATGTTTTATTTCGATGATAAAATACCTCTTCAAACTTTAAAAATTATTTTACAGTAAAATTAGGATTTTTGGTAAAAGTCAGAGAACGGCGAGAGTCAAGCACTGCAAGACGGGAATCTATTTCTTTAGGGCATAAAATCGATCTTGTGTATGAGGAAAAATAAAGGATATTTTGAAACAACTGTGAGCACGCAGTAGGTGTAAATTTTATTGACACTAATGGGAAATCGTTAATCAACTGAAATTTACGGTTGCCGTTGTTTTATGTGCATGTTTTGTGCCGCATTTTACCCGAAATTTTTCAGAAGTTACGTGAAAGTTTCATTCCTTCATATCTGAACTTTTTCAGAAGCCAACTGAGAGTTTTGTTTCCTCTTATTTTTGTATCACAAGAAGTTGACGTACTGAAGTGCACTCAAAGACCGTGCTTAATTAATCATAGAAAGGAATACGGCACAGCGCCAATTAAGCACACCCTATTAATTTGCATCTGGTATGATTCATTTGTCTTTGCCTGCAATTACAATGCTCCTGAATTGAGACCCTTTGCGCTTCCTACAGGTCACATTTGAGACAATTCCTGCAAGAACAGGAGTTGCATTTCTTAATGATGATGAGTTATTACAGGGCTCACAATAATGTCACGGTTCTTTGGACTGTTTAAGAATAATATAGTATGAATAAAATATATGGTATAAAATAGTCAACGTTTTCGAACCAAGATTTTAATTTTATCAAAAACACCAGTTCAAATATTCAAATGATTTATCAGGTTTTCATTTGAAACTCAGAGCATGAGAATAAAGAACAAGTCTAATCTCATCAGTAATTAAGATCTCCTAAAATTAGCTCAACTAGTGATTCTCTACTTTAAAAAAATATGTGCCTAATTATCAAAAAATTATCGGCTAATTTCAACAGAGGTCATATAACGACAGGACTGCATTTACTGGAAAATTGTCCTCTTAATTCTTATGCACATGTAAGTCACGAAATTCAGGTCGGCTGAATCATTAATTTTATCTAAAAATTGTACTTGAATTTTATCACAAACAAAAGTTTCTTCTTGAAACCAAAAAAGACTAAAAATTCGATATTACGAGCACATCATGAACAAAAATGGATATACTCGAATGTTGTGTTAAGGAGCCCTCAATCTTTTGAGAATCCTTTTAAATGGTGATGGTAGACAAAAAAAATTATTTTTAACATCAATGTATGCGGATTTTTTTTTCATTTTCATCTTGCTCACACTGTGCAGTAGTGGAACAACACCGAGCAAAGGCGAGAGCATCCCTTACGCTTCATAGGTCAATCATCCGCCATTCTTGTGAAATTGAAAAAGAAATACAATAAATTAAACAATCTTACGATTACGACATCATAATGCATGATGCAGCATTAAACACAGCTAGAATTTGTATTTCTTGATGAGGATATATTGACTGCATCACAGGACGGTCTCAAGTGGTCGAGTGTGAGGGCAGTTACATCAACATCGAGGAGCGAGTGAGAGGAGGCACCCCGCGTAGTGCTCGAGGAGGTCGCTGGTGCGGCCAAGGAGAAGGCACCAATATCTTCTACAGCGAAACTAACACCGTCTCTGTGAAGATCGTAACTGCACGAAAGGATGACACACCAACTATTCATATAAGGTGAGTCTAAGAATAACTAAATAGTGTGATAACATACCACGGATATGAATAAATCTTATGGAACACATGTATATTCCAGTTAATCGGTATAAACGGTAATGAATTCGAATTCAGCCACAATAACTTGATGCTCAACCGATGCATACTTGACGCATAGAGATTTTGTACACCCAATTCAGTACTGAGTGGTCCCGAGAAAGACCCTGTCAGCCAGGTATCAAACGAACTTATTAGCATTACACTGTCTAATGTCTTGTAAACTGTGTAGAAATTGAGTAAAACGATACTATTAGTCAATTCTTCTCCAGCAATAGCTATTAGTATTGTTAGTTATAGTCAACCAAATTAGCAACGATAAGCAACAAGCTATCGCAGCTCGTACTTCTTAAGCTTTTTTCGTGGTAGAAGACGTTAATGTGTTCTGTGGTGCTACTGGAGCTCAGTTGTAGCATTGGAGCTAAGGACCATGGGAATCTATTCTTCGGTAAAAACCTAATTTCGTGTAGATGTCTCTATCTATCCTAAATGAAGGAAAAACGCACCAGGGTAAAGTACCATGCTACTTTTACGTTTGCCCATGTAAAAAAAATTCCATTTGAATCCCATATTTGAAGCTTGCCATTGCTAAATAACCTTCCAGATACCTTTTTGAAATTAATTTGCAGAAACATATTTTCTGCTCACTTAAAACTTTTTTCGAATAACGGTTTATAAATACTTTGTTCAAAATATTTTCCTAATTTATTTTTTAGCTCATTTTTAAACTTCAATAATAATGGTTATTAGGTACATCTTCCTGCTGAAAAAGCAATGTGATTTCACTCGACTGGGTAATGAAGTATCGACAGTACCGTAAACCAAAATTTCTTTGAATAGACTCCATGAATAAGCGCTCACAATCGCTTCCGGAATGTGATGACCCGGTTTGCTTTTAGAGGGAAATTTGCTGCAAGAAAATCGATTATATTATCAGTAAACATCGTGGACCATCATTTGAGTTTTGGTCACGCTTGTCGCAAAGCAATTCTTGATTTTAAACGTAAGTTAGTAACATTCCTGAGACAATTCACGTCACCGAGCGTGCCGGACTCATCACACGCTAATATCGCCAGCATTCATTACAGCTAAAGGTGGCAAATTTCTATAACTTCAAGAAAAATGGAAGCCGTAACTGAGGAAAATTATTTTACTTTTTCACCTTATCTTGATAGAGTAGTTAGTTCAAAAATTACGAATGCTAAGCCTCATATTTTTCTGTTGGTAAATTATAATGACCTCTCACCTATGTAGCTCGATTTTTTGTTGATATTCGTATGTTTGTTATTTGTAATTCAGGGCTGAATTCTTCAGGGCCCCAGACTACACGTTCACAATTATAACTGCAACTATTGAAATACACAAATTTCAAATAAAATTTCGGTTGACGTCGGATGAAAGTTAAACCTACAAAGTTTAATATCTTCCAACAGTTTAAATTTAATATCTCAAAATTAAAATCGTAATTTTTATTTTTCTCGCAAGAGAAATAAACTCCAACAAAAATTTGATAAGAGTCCTTGACGTAATATTTTCTCTTCGGTTGTTGGTTTTGCCATCAGATGAAGGCGAAGTAAAACAACTTTTACTTTTACTTTCAGATATCGATTCCTACCACGTTCTACTGCGGTTGTTCGCTTTGGGTTCAAAACAAAGCCGAAATTCCGAGGAGAGGCAGTTTCCAATACCGAGTGCAGCAAAATTCTTAGAGGATGTCGAACGAAGCCCTGCATTCTGCAGTCACCTAATTTCCCAGGGTTCTACTTGAGAAACCTCACGTGTTATTACCTGGTCAAAGCCTTGCCAGCTCCTTCACCTCTTTTTAAACCCGTAATTTCCCTAAGCCAACCTAACAATCGACTTATCCACGTAGGAGATAATGCTATAGTGAGTCGGATATCTCCTGAAGTGTCCATACAAAGACAATGTCCTGGCGATCACATAAGCATATACGACGGAGGAGAAATGAAAGCCCCTCTCTTGGTTCAGTTTTGTGGATCAACATCACTGCCGAACATCACCTCGAGTGGACCAGAGATGCTTGTGGTGTTCCACTCTGCGACAGCTGGACGTATGAACCATCCACCCAAGATGGTAGTGGGCTTTGAGCTCATAGCTCGGGAACTGTTCAGAAAACAAGATTTTGGCTCTGACTGTTTGGTTCACATAACTAGTTTTGAAAATAAACATGGTATCATTAGAAGTCCAACGTACGCTATGCCCAGTAATTCCTCCTGCTTATATTCCTTCACAGGGAAGCAAGGTGAAATCTTGTGGTTATATTTCAGTAAATACTACCGCCAACGAAAATTTGACGCTAGCTTCAATGATTATGAATGTAAAAATGGTTTAACAATAGAGGAATTCAAATCAAAAGATGAAACATTCAAAGATCATGGTAAATCTATTGGTAGGTTTTGTGATGACATAAATCCTCCGGTGTGCATTCGATCTAAGCACAAAAATAGACTTTCATTGCCCTGTTCTGAAACAGAAAGCTTTCTCTCTAGCACACCAAATGTCAGCATCACCCAACGCTTTACAGATGGAACCAGTTTATCCCCTTTAGAGTATGTTCTGCACTACGAATATGTAACTACTGATAAAGTGAATGATAAAAATGATCCCTACGCGTGCGAAGAAAAATATTCATCATCGCTTTCTCGAAAAGGCGTCATCTCATCACCGAAAAGCGTTTTCATGTTTGGCAGAGGTGGGACACAAACTCTCAATTGTTCGCACACGTTTTTTATAAAGAAAGACGAGTTTCTTAAGCTGAAATTAACAAAGTTAAGCTTCAAAAATACTCTATGTAAGTCACCGTACGATTACCATTATGACTCTTATCGTTGCTTAAAGTCATATCCGAGCTCAGCGACTCTGCGAATTGTAGAAGAAGTAAGGGACAATTTGTTCATAGACGTCGGATGTCTGTGCGACAATAAATCAGTTCCAATATTTTTTACGTCGCATTCTAAGTCATTGAAAGTCATATTCACTGTTAAGAATATGACATATAGTCATGATCACAATGACTTTGCCTTTGAAGCAGAATATGAATATGACAAGGCAACCGCATGCCAACACGACCGCAACGTCACGGGCAACTGGGGAGTGCTGCCGTTGGGCAACTCGTCTTCTTCAAGTCTCTGCGATTTGATTCCTTGGAGAATCAGCGGGAGCATTAACCAGTATATTCACTTGAGTGTACCAGGCAGTCACCCTTCGAGTTCCTCATGTAACACAAATAATCGAATAATAATTTTCTATGAGGGGACTCCAGTGAAGTCTATTTGCCCGAGCTCTAGCTCGGAGGAAAATAAAATTTCCGTGTTTTCCTCTGGATGGCACGAGCGAGGACCGTGGCATGAACGACAACAGATTTTATTCCGGTATATTGGAAGAGAACCAGGATTCTATAATCTCATGTGGTTAGAAATAACGAGAGACCCTCAACCCCCAGCGTTAGAGTCGGTGGCTATTGGGGGGGGCCATCGGATTACAGGATCAGGGTCTTGTCCTTCTGAATGCCCAGAAATTCTGGCGTGCATCAACTCGAGTCTCTGGTGCGATGGCGTGACTCAATGTCCATCAGGAGCTGACGAAAGCTCTTGTAACAAGTCAGGACTGGCTTGGATGCAGACTTTGGTTCTGTTTGGAAGCGGGACTGCGCTAACGGTAGTAGCCGTCACAGTCTTGGGCATCACCGCTACCCACGTAGTCAGACAAGAGAAACTGAAGAAGCGTAAGAAAAAACAAGCTCAGCAACTCATGACCCAAGAGGTTTTGCTCCCTTTATCCAGCAAGGCAGATTCTTACTATTCCTCCTGACTATATTAGAACTGTGGCCATGTCTCAATAGAACTGATCGTTTTCTCTAGCGCTCATTCACACTTCAGTGTACAATCAATAGGCTAGTGAGGTGTTATGTTGTTTGTCTTGGATGGCGAACGGTATATTTTAAACTAAGCTGATAGTGTGTTGGTAATGATAGATGTTTTGTACTATATCTTGCCCAGACATGTGAATGGAGTGTTGTTAAGGGTAATGCATAACTGACTGCCCAAATGCTTAACTTTTAATTACATAAGGAAAGTTTTACTCCGATAAACACTTGCATGAGACCGATAGCTGTGAAGACATAGACTAGTTCAGTCGCTCCTTGAAAAAGGATTTGACTCTAGCTTGATGACCTTCGTAAAGTCAAAATTTTTCATTGTCTTATAAAAACATAATTTGTTTCATGAAGCTTTTATACATAATTATAGAACGTTTTATATTTGTAGCGAGCTATATTGAATAATTTATGGTACTTGGTGTGTATGTTGATCAATAACTTAGCCATTATCAAAGTGTTCCTGTAGCAAATTGATTGCGGTTCATTAAGCGAAAATTATATTATATATCTAAGATCCACACCAATTTGGCTACCTCCTACGCTATCATTCTACGTCAATCCGAGCATATTTCTCAAAGAAGTACATATATGTGTGTTTAACGACTCTTAGTATCGCAAACTCGATTCCACAGAAAAAGTGTCAAGTTTTACAAATATTTTATAGAAGTTTCAAACGAATTATGCATGTGACTGGAAACTGAAAAAAGTGGATAGACTACTAGACTAAGTTTAAGCAAGAGTATTTGTCGCCATTAAGCCCTAGCCCAATGTTAACATATTAACTTCTTTAAGTCTTATCGACTTATGAAGTCTGTGTTTATTCGGGAAAATTTCAATCAAGACCTTAGCAAAACCTCATTAAAATATGATTAAATTTGAGAACAAATTTTTATGAAACTTAAAATGTAATGAACATAGAGTAAATGTAACAGAAGTAAGTCACACTGCTTGACTTCGTGAAGCATACAAACACGGTGAATCAAAACTTCATAACGTACTGATCCCTACATGTGAAGATGATTAAAAATACTTGCACTTTAAATATGAACTGCTCAATAATTGTACGTGTGCACATATGGCATTTCCCTTTAATTTTAGACCGAGAAGCTTTGCAGCGACTTGTACTTCTCACATTCCCTTGTATAGAAATTTATTGAGGATTTTCAGACTCCGGTCCTTGAGCTGAAAATTTTGGCCGATATATAGTGAAAGTCATCCTTCCTGTCTTCTGCAGACGGTTTCCATAGTCACGACACAAAGGAAGCTTGAAATGCCCATTAGAGCAAAACTGCTATGATTTTTTTGTACGATGCGTGAGCTTCACCATTGCTTTGATTTTTAAGTAATTCTGTGTTCGATTTTTCATTTTATTGGAATGACCAAGTCTAAAATTAAGGAATCTATCATGATGCTGTCAGTCATTCCGCAAAAAAGTAAAATAATTTATCCACATTTTTCCGTTCTACAGGGTGTCCCAAAAAAAATGTATGCATAATCACGAATGTACATTTGAAGTTCTATGCGTTGAAATAAGGTAGGTAACGACGTATTCTGAATACAGAATAAAACTTTAGATCTTGTTCTTTCAGGTGAAACATGTCCTAGCTTCCTAGCATGAGAAATATTCAAACTACAGCCTTTTAAAATTTTGTATTCAGAATACGTTGTTTCACACCTTATTTTAACGCGAACTTCAAATGTAAATTTGTGATTATGTATTCATTTTATGGGAAGACACCATGTATGAGATCCTGGAACGATAAATAATGCACAAATATACCTATCAATGGTACTAGGAAAGCTTTTCCAAGTAAATTTATAACAAAACCATACAAAATTTCGCATTGTTAAGTTCCTATTTAAATATTTGTGAAACGTCCCTGCCTTATGGATAAATCCATGCCTATTCATCCGTGTTCTTCGCAGACACTTGCATTTCTCTTAAAAAATTATTTACGAATGACTTAAATCAAAGTTTACTTCTAGGCAGTAATCAGTGCAGCTAAATTATTTAGAGCGCTAATTGGACTATAAGACGACCAGATGTGTTCGTAGTTTAAACTCATTTTGATCTGTTGCTTGCCGTGTTTGGTGCTGGTGGATCCACTTCATGCAGAGAATGAGCCATCATTCTTACATTATTAACTAATTATGCCATAGTCTTTCCTTTCAGAACTTCCGCTAATAAAATGAGCCATGGTCTTTCATTTCAGAACTTCCGTTAACGCAGTGTGTCATTGTCTTTCCTTTTAAAACTTCCATTAACAAAATGTGCCATCAAATTTCCGTTTAGAACTTTCGTTAACAAAGTGTGCCATCATCTTCCCTTTCAGAACTTCCGTTAACAAAGCGGGCCATCGTCACATCGTCAACTTTTTTATGTTTGCAAATTCAAACTATGAACATAATATAAATAAAAGTCACAGTCATACTAACCATATAACCTTATTAAAAAAGATTTTTAATCAAAATGAAGTACAATGCTTATAAAAAATCAAAGCTTTAAAATTAATTTACTTTTATAAATACGGGAAGGCATGCACTAGACTGGAACACCAGCAGCTCAATATTCACCGTGGACAAACTTTACTGCTGTGCGTAATTCTTACCAATTATACTATATTTTTACTTGTAAAAGTTGTGTAACTTTGAACGAAATAAAAGACGGAGTTGCTGCGATCAGCCATATCTGAAGCATTTATAAGAACCTGTCAAAACTGTTGTGTCGCTCCACATGCAAAGGCTAGGCTTATTAGCTCAAAGAAGACCCTAGGGCCTAAAAATATTTATTAGATGTTTTCTTGTGTTTTTGCACGATTTAAATCGGCTGCAAGTTGCAAAGACTTTAAAGAAGAAGCATTTTTAGTTAACATTCATTCATTCCTACGAATTCTATGATTAGAAATTTGTACTTTTCGAACAGACTGAGCTATATTTTAAGTTGAATAATTATTATTCACATGTGCATACATACATTCATTCATTACATTGAAATAATTAATAATAAATTAGATCACAAAATATTTTCATGCTTTGACACAATAACAATCAACTAGGAATTTTTAACAAGATTCTGATTCCTCGCTAATTCCACGAATTGTGTGTCTGATCATCCCCCTTCTGACCGAAGATTGTATCGGATTCCAACTTCATTATTCTTGTTAGAGTCAAGTCTGTACTTCATAAACTGTCTCCATGCTTAGATATTTCAAAAAACAAACAAAAAATGACTTTCAACATCCGTAACAATGTTGATATAAAGCAATCTTGCAAGACATTTGAAGGTGGTATCAACCATGCCTACGCCGGAGCCAGGCGTTGTGTACCAGAGTGTCATCTTGTGAGGTCCGCCAGCTTTTCTTTCTGCTTCTAGCTCTTGCTCCATCTCTTTCATGTGAATGTGAAAATTTTTTCTTGGAATCTAAATACATTAATATGAGCAAAAGTGCCGATGTACTTTCGGTTGACTAATAAGAATAAAACTAGAAGCACTAAAACAAAATACATACATATTTGAATACATATGAGTGTATACATATAAACATATACCTGTATTCATGAATGTACACTGCGAAAAAACGATATCGCTATAACAACCCGTAATTAACAGAGAGTAGCCTCATCTTACGATGCTATTTCGTAACTCTATCAATTATGAGAGTACGCTGCACAGAGTGTCACTTTAGCGTTTTCTGAAACGCTTGCAGTAGCGAGCATGTACTGCCATGCGTGTCTGATTTCAGGTATCTGTACATTGATGCCTAATATTCAAACCTGTTTAAACCGAGGCTGAAAAATCATGTCCATGGGCGTAAATGATAAAATTAAATAAAGAAATTATGGTTTCTGTACGAACTTGCATGTACTAGGCTGCAGACCCAAAACACACAAATATGTGGCAATCATATTTAGTAATTTTCTCGATAGAAATAAAGATGACACGAAGCACTGATATTGATTCCATAATTTGATCAACACAGCGAGCGTCGGTTGCCGTACGAAAAGCACCGTAACATAACGATCTGTCATTATAAAACACATTTAACATGGAAGTCGAGTTTCTTTTTAATTGTTATCACTAACACAAACACGAAATACCTATGAAATGAAATTCAAAAGACATGTTGATTTCAAATGGTTTCCAAGTCCCATGCTGTTTTCGCAATTTAAAATAAGTAACTGTATAATGTGCATGATCTTAGAAACGTAAACAGTGTTTATCAATTTAGTTCAAACCGCTTGCCAAAAAGTATGTCCTCAAAAAGTTATAGAGCGAGTATTTTTGTATGCAGTTTTCTAATTGTCATAGAATTTTTATTTAAATGCAAGACGAATAAAATGTTGTTTCCTTACCATTGACTTCACCACAACTCAGCCATGTCTTCAAATAGTTGGCTATATCTTGATCACAAAAGAATCTTCTTGCGCTGGGTATACTGATACAATATCAGCAAGCTGCGAAGTGATACCGAAATGACTGCCTTTAGCCAGGCACACAAATACATAACGCAACCTGACCACCAAACGAGTCAAGGGTTGGCTATGTACAACAGCAGAATGAAGGATTAAGTATATTAAATTCATTGAGTTTCCATAGTAGGGTGCGTGGAAGCCGATTGTCCTTCAACAAACACGTACCTCTTCAGACAGGTTAGCTGAAGTACGTGTTCATTTATAAGGGAGCATGGAGAGACAAGCTCCATACTCCCTTGGAAGGAACTACACCCTCTGGGTGTAGAAGCTCAGGGTAAGTTGGAGGTACAAAAGCTGGGGGTGTAGAAGCTCAGGGTAAGTTGGAGGTACAAAAGCTAGGATGTAGAAGCTAAGGACGTCGAGTGTCTGTTCATTAGCCTATGAATGTGAAATATACGTTCAGAGGGTCCAAAAGACAGATGTATAAATGCAATATATTCAACATATAAAGTAAAATATACAAAGATCCAAATATTAGTCCCATGCAATCTACCCCTTTGGTATAAATAGAGAAAAAGTTACACATTGAAAAAAGTTTTAGACAAACTTCAGTTGTGAGCAGCCAGTAACAAGTAGCCGCTCAAGAACCTGATCTTCTTCAATACCTAGAAGCAATACTAAAGAACTAACATTCAATTTACCATAATAATAAATAACAGTTTTACCAAAAATTTAAATTCGGAAAGTTCATTTAAAGTTTCTAGTCGTTACAGGATATAATAGCCGGTGAAAACAGTAGATCGACATAGGTTTAAGATACATATTAATACCTAACTTCAGCAGCATAGAATGTTAACAGTTTATCCAACAGTAAGTTTACATTTTAAGTCAAAATACTTTATAATCAATAGCTAAAAACAGGTTTTGCCAGACTACAAGCAAATATGTATTAAATACTGTAATTGGAGCATAATGCAACAAAAATCGATGTTATCAAAATCGATGTAACAGTAAATAATACTGTTTCGAAGCTGCATTTTGATCAATATATCTAAAGCTATTCAATACATTTAATATACTGAAGAAAACCTTGTATAGACAATTGAACATCGTGAACTTTACTTCCTCACCAACAAAAATCTTTTTGTTGGTGAAAAGGTTTCATTTTTCTAATTTTTTGTTTTACGACAATATAGTACTTTGTACGCTAACTTTACGGCAACCCAAGCGACAAAAGAATTAGGCATGTGTCGGTACACAGAAAAGATTTCCCACATTTAGCTTGGAACTCTAAGCCGTTGTAATCTCACTGTCATCCATGAAGCAAAAAAAGAATTGAGGAAAGGTAAAATGCCTACAGAAAATGAAGGTAATTGTGCAGAGAATAACTTAAGCGCTACGTCATCCACCAACTTACCAATAGCCTGAACTGTACGTGAGCTCGAGTAAAATGAGATTAATTTTGCGGTGGGTAGCTAGGGATACCACTAATTAACATTACTGAATGTTCTCTATAAATGCCGATAAAAACGAATGCTATTAGGGCACACTATCTTTCCTCCAGTGTCATGTATTGTACTTGTGAAAGTAGAATAGATTAGAGCAAAGTCCCCAACGGGTGCTAAAGGCTTATTCTCAACAGCACGCCACAATTGGCCTAATTTTATAAATAAATCCACAAAAGATAATTTTAACAGCCGTACCAAATTCCTCCGGTATCAAGCCAAAATTTAAACAAAACAGCCAACAAAATAAAACTTCAATACGTAACAGAATAAGATATAAGTCTGAGAAGCAAGAAAGGATAATGGCATCGTAGTGAATTTATCAAACAAGGTCAACCGCATAAAGTAAAAAATGTAACATTTTTCTACGTCTGAAACCTACATGAACCAAGAAAAAAATAACAAAGCAGGCTATTCACATTTGACGTAAAACAGATTAACCAGAAGTAAAAACTTGAGCAACTAGTAAAGCAACGAACTGTAACTTGGGAAGTACAAATGCGTGTGTCCACGTCCGCCACCCAATAAACTTCGGAAAATTAAAGCGAAAAAAAAATTTATATATATTCTCCACAATAACCCATCTAGCCTCAATGGCATAAACTGAGTCAAAAATATTTTTTTAGTCGGTTCACCATGCATGGCTAGATATACAATATTTGTAGGATGTTCTAATAGTACTAGCATCCAATGAGGATGGTGCCATTATTTAAAATAATGCAATTTTTCCTTGTTTATGAACATGAAAATTCCATGAAATGGCTAGGCACAACTGCAAAATACCGCAATATTTTCTCCGTACTTTACTCGGATTTCTGTGGAAGTAATCCATTAATGCACAAAACAAATCAAAATGTCAGAACGTATCCTACGAAATACGTCAAAAAATAACGCAATTCTATGATAAAAATACAGTGGATAATTCCTTTCCAACACAGTGCCACTTCACCGTTTTTTCCAGGTTCTTCGATAATACCTGACCACGAAGGGCACCACAGACAGAGTGATGCCGACACGCAGAGGCGCGAACACCTTGTGAATTGCGTACGCCACCACGAAGGTGCTCACACCAGCTGCAATGTTGCCTGTGGTGCTCAGTTTGCCGTCCCTGATTTTGTTGCTATCGCTGGTATTGAGTGACTGTTCAGCACCAAAAGCAACAGAAGCACCTTCAGCACCACTACTACCACCAGCATCACTAACATTAGCAGCATCACCTACACCACCAGCAGGAAGCTGAAGGGATGCCTCAGGAGCTACTGCAGCTTCTGACAAGTCGATGCCGAGCCGTTGGATGAGGCCTCCCATGTCTACTCCACTGCACGCATTAACAGTTTAGATAAGAACAGCACTGAATTAAATGCAAGGTAGCAGGCAATACTAAACACAGCTGCGAGTATCGTCCGTAACTATCTATAATAAATTTTACGCTAGAAATATATCTTGTTAAAAATGAGATCATACAAATGTAGAATAAAATTAATAGTGATAAATAATATTCATCACTGGCAGTAAAATGAATGTAAAGTGACACAAATACGGTATAACAAATTTTTGAAGCAACAGATATTATACAGCAGTTTACTATTATTACTTTCATTATCTTTTCTACTACTCATTCCAGCCGCTTTATAATGTTTTAGGTTCAGGAGACCAAATAAAGGTAGCGCAGGCAAGCATCTGCAGAGCTAACACTCAACTTAATTTACTAAATTCGAAACACTCATTTGTTGTCACCTCACACACAATGCACCTTCTCTTCATGAAAAGATCATATAATCTATAGCCAAAAATTCCATGTAGCGAACAAATAGGAAGTCACTTCACCAGGCCTTCATAGCATTGACCAAATTATCATTTTCAGGTGATCTGCTGAAAAATCACACAACATATTTTCGTTCATTATAACAAACGAACAGAAAATTTCAAGCTCCTAACAAATTATTTAAATAATTCCGACACAGAGCTTTGGAAATAATAAAGTACTCATTTTAGCAGTGAAGAACCCTGAACTAGCAAAAAAAAAGTCGACATAATTCATAATGGTATCACTTAACAAAAAATTAAACCACAGATCATAACTTACAGTTTCGAGAACAGTAAAATATTTCCGTTTCACAAGCTTGCCACAACAAATATGGCAAAAAACTCACCTGGATACAAGGAGGTAGAAAAATCCCAATGACGCTAGTGAGATGGTCACATGAAACACAATCACTGCAGTTCCATATTCTTTGACAGCCCGTTTGATTTTCTGACCAGAAGTCAGAACTTGCTCAGAAGTTTCTGGCGCATTCGCTTCCAAATTGGTGCCGGTGCTATCCTTGTTACGTGTGACAGAGGATGAAGAAAACTCGTGGCACTGAATAA
The DNA here is from genome assembly GCA_006783055.1 of Trinorchestia longiramus. NCBI lineage: Eukaryota > Metazoa > Arthropoda > Malacostraca > Amphipoda > Talitridae > Trinorchestia > Trinorchestia longiramus. Next base: position 201,897 of record VCRD01000178.1, read on the forward strand.
CAGACGGTGATGACAACGATAGGAACTTGAACATGAGAGGCCTGTGAGGCATACGCACACACAAGCGGTGGTAGCCGGCCGACGATGATGGAATGCTCAAGTCCAAATGATGGACGGGAACGCTCACCGATGGGATCCCAGGCATGGGGCTGTGCACAATACATTCTCCTAACATAAGGGGGTACGCTGCAGGATCTAGAACGGTGTTAGCATAAGCAGCCGATACAGCTATATTAGAGGCACTGACACTCTGCAACCGAGCAAAACAACACTCAAACTGTGCACTCCCACCTCGCTCAGGCAGTACTTCAGATGAAGAGGGCGTTTTCTTTTTCTGAGATTTAGTTTTGCTGGACAAGGAGTTCTTCTGATAGTGATGCTCATGAAGGTCTGAAGAAATATACTTGTCATTCTGTGACCACTGCCCTCCTGGCATGGATAAGTGGCCAGATCGTTCTCCTCTGCCATCTGACTTGACAGGCTGAGGTACATTGGTCTGCATTACCTGTAATAAATGTCAAATAAAATCTTGCCCATGTCAGAGAACACTACCACAAAATTCATAAGAGTGAACAGGCGGTCCTGCTTTCATTTCATTCAGTCCTAGTAACAACAATCCAGTAATCAAACTTCCCTCAGTGAGCCTACTCAATGAAGCACCACATCAATGACAAATATGTTTATGAAAAAATGTAACTAGTATGAATCTTGACTCGCTCTCAGGGAAATGTCTTAATTGCTATTTTTTTAAACTAATGCAAAGAAAGCATCAGATAAGAGCATAATTTACAAGCGAACTAGAATTTTCCAGCTATCATTTTAAATGAAGACAACCAAGTTATCAATAGAATAATAAATGAAAGACAAATGAAGCCTTAAGAACACAATAAAGCAGCCAGGAAGCAAAACCTACTTGCTAAAGGTGATACTGTTCCCACCGTCTGGTTAACACTGGTCCTCAATCCATTAGAAACAGACAGAAGTGCATGAACATAACTCTATACTTCCCTTATTATACATCAGCAAAACCTTGGAAGCAAAAGAAATGAGAAACCTCTGTTTGCTGCATTCCTCTCATACAAGCTACCTGATTCACCACGCGCAAGAACGTCTATGTACACAAAGGCTCTTCATTTTAATCTCACATTCACTCGCGAAATTTTCTCACACGAAGTGTACAGCGGTGATAGTCATTGATACAAGATGTACAAATTCAGTGACATTGGGGCAGAGCTAAAATGTTTGATATTGAGGCCTGTCAAAATAACATTCATTCCGATTCAAAATAGCAGCAAATCAAACTAACATTCATTCATATTCAAAGTAAGAGCAAGCTAAACTAATGCAATACTCACAGACGACAAGGAACAGGCATTTGTTTGATCATAGACAGGAGCCCGTCTGTCCTTAGGTGTGGACCCAGCATTAAAAGTACTGCCAACGCTCCTGCAGGCACTGGAGTCGAGGCCTCGCCTGAACACCTGGCCTGTTGCCGTTTTGTTGAGCTTGGCGGCGATGTGTGCAGCGCTTGTGTCACGCTGACGATGAGGGCTGAATTTTATCTGCGGGAATAATAGCACAGCTCAGTAATTTACTGAGAGGAGGAAGACTGAACGTTCTCGCAAATGGAATCGATTTAACACGTGTTGAAAACAGAGCTTGAAAAACAAATCCCTTTACCAAGAAAGAAAAAATGTGCATTACAAAAGCAAACCTGATTACTAACAATAAAAACATGTTAAATGCAAAAAAAAATCAATTTACCATCAATGAAAATATGTTGAATGCAAAAAAAAATCAATTTATCAGTAATTAAAACATGCTGAATGCAAAAATAAATACATTGAGCAGCAATCAAAACGTGTACATTGCAAAATCAAATACAAAACCCATAGCACTTGAGCACTTAATTTGAGTGTGGCACTCATTTATGCCCTTGAAGGGGCAAAACTAAGATTCAAAATACAGCACCAGTCTACAACGTTTAGGTGATCAGTGAGATTAGAATCTTTAGTTTAATATTTCTAAATAAAGTTAACACAACTATTACAGCTGAGAGATAAATATCACATAAGAGTATAAAAACTAGTGAGAAATAAAAAGGAACAAAATGAGATTTATGGGCACAGTGAACCTAAACAATGATATGACTCAACAGTCTTTACCCCTCACCATACAAGAAAAAGGGGCTCAAAAATACATGATTTCCTGCTAACATAACCAAGGATCCCATTCAGATTAAGTAGTAGTTCAGTGCAAAGCTTTGGTGAGGGTTTGAACAGTACTTGATGGTTCACTCCTGGACTTTACTGCTTTATTCTAAATCAGAATCAGAAGTCTTATCTAGTATGTGTTCACATTCATTACCCACCTAGAAAAAGTAACCCAAAAAAGTAAATACTTTCTGAAGACCAATGACAAAACATTTACAGTAACAGAGCTTATAAGAAACTACTGCACTAGTTTTGTGTCAGTTATTCTATTTGCAGTGACTATTCTATTTCTATTGATAATGACAGAGCTAACAAGAAACTAAGTACTTACACATTTGCAGTGACCACTTCAATAATTACTAACATGAAGATTCATACTTCTTTTCATGCCCAATTGGAAAGTCTATTCAGCAATATGACAACTATCATGCATTCATTAATTAAAACTACTGGAACTATGTAGTTTCTCCACAAGTAGTAGTAACAAATTGAGGGATTGAAAAATCCCAATTACCTTTTGAGTTTCAGCTTCTTCAGCGAGGTTTGGCGGGATTCTCAGCTTGCCTGCTGATGAGTGACAAAGCTTCACAGAATCTGAAAAAAATACTACATTATTATTTCATCACCCATCTAAACAATACACAATATAATAATTACTCATAACAAATGGCTAAATCAATAAAATCTTGGAGATTCAAACTATTCAAATACTAAGTTCCTTTCTTAAAAAATTAAAGAGTTGTAAGTAGAAAAACTTTGCAAGCTTAAGTTAGCATCTAAATAACTTTTCTAGCAATCTCTTTCATAGAAGATTATGCTTCCAAAACACATTCAGTTTTACAGTGATGTATATGGTTTTACTTTCTGATATATTCATACATGCAACAATGTATGAATAAATTCCTATTAAATTTCAGCAACTTTTATGACAATACTATGGATTTATAAACCTAGGACAGAAAACTCTGATGTTTTTCATATTTCTATAGAACAGGATTGAGCTTGAACAATACTTCAAACTCAACTTAATTGAAACTTTCAGAAATACTCCTAAACAAATTTAAGATATAAGCCACTATTTAATTTATAACAGTTTACATATGATGGAAATTTAGATAATACAAAATAATGAGATGTCTAATTTAATAATTGATCTTTCTCAATACACAACATGGTGTGTCAACACAGTACTACAACTTCAGCCACTTGGTTGAGTATTTTCTCATAATACCTTAAAACTTCATCACCAAAACTGGGCAAAAATTTTGCTTCTGTCATAAACAGATCTCCCAAATTCTGTAGAATTACTGCAATTACAAGGAATATTTACTACCCTTAAAACTGTTTGACACAATAGAATTAATATCTTACTCAACAAAAAAAGATTACCTATAACAATTATGATGTTTAACTTGACTTTAACTTTCTAGCCAGCTAAAGCTGGAGCCATATTACATTGGAATGTAAAGTTGTAACCAATGTCCCCAGAACTTTTCTATTTGAAGAATTTATTCCTACAGGACAAACAGAAAAATAATACATTACATGAGTAACAACAGGCATTTAATGTAACATCATTTTAACCCATATGAAAAGATATAACAATTTTCTCCCAACATTGGAGAACTTATATTGTAACTTTATGTACATACATGTCTAGATATCTGTTAATGGACGATTTAAATAACTTAGACCGGTAATTTGGCTTACTGTGACCAAACTCTCAATATAAATATAGCTTGGAGTGTCCATCATAATTAAGCTCCACACGGCACAGCAAATTCATTGACAATATTAAGGAGAAAGGACAATTCAACTACACAATTACGTTATCATCACGCCGATGCAAAGATGAACTTACTGGATAGTAAAAGTTTGCTGGTAACAGCATTAAGAGTTGATGGAAACAGAGCCATATTGAACAGGATATAGAGAAATTTGGGCGAGTACTTCTGTTACCGCTTGTCACGAAGCAACTGCCGGTAATCAGCAAGACCTTAGACCTCAGCGAACAATTATTGCTTCGAACGTCAACACACGCTGCATAGCAACGGAGCTGCCAATTGCACTCAAATAGCTTTGGAGATCCGCCAAATACTTCCCCCGGAGCAGAGCTCTGTGTAATAAATGTAAGGATTATAAAATTATAGTACGTACCTCAATGTAACTTTAAATTACTTCCCCCGCTGAAGACCAGGGATTCATACATAAATAAAATCTAACAATACGGTACTTGAAAAAATTAGTAGTGTAAAATAAGATAATTCTACAAGTTTAAATAAATAATGATATATAGTTAGTCCATACACCATACCTCAGCAGAACATTCATAGCTGTACATGTGTAGAAAAACAAATCGCCAAAAAATCAGCGTGGGAAAATATAAATAAAATATACACTCTGAGTAGCTTCCGTTGGCTTTGGTATATTGTGAGAGTGCCAACGCATAATATTAGACTTCATTTGGGTACGGGTCTATCCTGAAATAAAAAAGCAACTTTTTTCTGATATATCAAAGTATAGTATAAATCTACAGAACAAGAAATCGGGTTTTCAAATCTTAACGTTATCTTACCCCTAGTGATGAGACTAAATGTAAATTCTCCCATCATAGGTATTTTAAACATAGTAAGTAACATAACAGTGATGCAAAGAAGCTAGATTGTTCCCTACTTATTGTAAAATATCTAAGATAGGAGCTTGACGAGATTGAAGATACTAAAATCTCCGTTAAGCTTAAAATTTTATCAAGATCCTGTTCGTCAAATTGTTATGACTTAATTACTAGTTACTATTTGTTCTTATTCAACATCTAGATCCATAGCTAAAAAGTGTTAGCTGATGATAATAATGATCTGTCACAATTATTGAGAATTTACTTTGTGAAAGTTATCAAGAAACAACTCATATTGCGGTTGAATTTTGTACTAGCTTGCAGCCAACACGCTATTCGCCATCGTATCGATATTTACTGTTTTTGCGTGAAACTACGACCTAATAATCTAATACTTAGTTCCTAATATTTTGTGCTTATGTTGTTCAACAATAGATATGAAATAATTTCGAAGTTACAGTATTTTCGACTTTTCAAACAGCAAATAGCATTCGATAACAAACAGATAGTATATGTATACCAAATTGCAGTTCTACAGGGTGTCTCAAAAAAATGTACTCACCCTTTAACCGTTGCTAACATGCTGTCTTCTTTGTGTTGCAGGTGTGAGGTTCGAACCTTTGCGAACATGATTAAATGTGATTAAAGAATCATGTTCGCAAAGGTTCGAACCTCACACCTGCAACACTAAGAAGACAGCATGTTAGCAACGGTTAAAGGGTGAGTACATTTTTTTGAGTTTTGAGACACCCTGTATATTATATACAAACGTCAACTATGTAATTAAAATTAACTGAAAAGTTTTCGTACAAGACTGGCTGCTGTGGAATTGTTGCTATATATTTTACGTAAAAAACTCAATTTATTATCATTACACTCGAATATTTTTACGTCTGGTATCTAAAAGTTTACGGTGAGAATCTGTAGAATTCGTTACCAACGCCACATGTTGCTTCCTTTTCGAGGTGTACCCGACTGTACCCGGCCAAACACTAAATCGAATAAGCGAGATCTTAGTTTCCACGCGGTATCTCGGTGGTGTCGTTGACCTATAGTTCATTGATTCAGTGAAACCACATGTGAGATTTTTGTGTTGGTTGAACATAGGTTAACAAAAACGTCCAGAAAATAACACTTCATGCCAAGTAAGGACACCCAGTTTGAAATTAAGCGTCTGCCAGAAATGAATATTGATCATTTACGATCTATCATGATGAGTAAGTCCTATCCACATTAGTCAATGTCATGTCCAATTTAGCTTTCAATTTCACGGGTTCGAACGAAATTAAAGTTATTTATGACAATTTTGTTCGTATATTTTTTTCTACGACTGGATTTAATATTCATTCCGCAATACTTTCAGAAAAAATATATACCAAAATTTTTTGATAAGATTGTGGTCATCTTTGGATTGGGTGGTGACGGTCTAATTTTTTCAATCTACTAATTACTCTGATATTGCTCATACCTCATTTTATGATTCTGCTTGTTGAAATTAATGTGAAGCGTAACTGAATTGCAACTACAAGTTACTGTAGTACTGAAACTTTATTTTTTGCATGCAAGGGCAGAATTTTCCACCCCTGTGGTCAATCGGTGAGCATTAACGCGTCCGATGAGGAGACCCGGGCTTAAATCATATAGACTCTTAAGTTCGAGGTGTACAGTTACTCATGTTCCCTGTTTAAGTACTGATTTAAAGGCAGACCAAGCTTGTCAGCCCAGTATCGGGTGTAATCACTATAACAGTGCAAGTTGTAACTATATATCTGGCTTTAGTCGAGATTTGAAAAAACCTGCTAGCTACTAAGCACGTCAGAGGCGAGTTATTTTAACGTGAGTACTGTAATACTTCATCTGTCAAATAGAACTTTGAATGTAAGCTAAACTAGTGGTTACAATATAGGTGCTCTTCAATTGACAGTGCTTTTATTAAGTAAGAATTTAATGAGAAGGTACAGAGTTAGTAAACTCTGCATAAGTGATATACCAGAGTTCAAATTATGATTTCTCTGAACACATTCACTAATTGAGGCTTCAACAAGTACAGCTCAGGAGAACGTTTTAAATGTGGATTGTGCGTACGTTGTTCTGCCGTAGTCACAACACGCGATGCCACATAAAGCCCTTAAGCTTTAGGTACACTGTTCAAATGAGAGCTGTATTCCTCTCACAAAGACAGTGTTGAAAAGTAACATCCTCAGGTAAGCAGTGTATATGCGACCAGTATAATTACGGCTGTCGCTACTCTCATAATTTCAGTTTAGAAATTGGTAAAACGCTAATAACTTCTGCGTGTGAAGACTGCGACGAGTGTTCAAGCACGGCTTAAGAATAATAAAATAAGATACGGAGTAATTTTAGAGAATTGCATTTTTTTATAAATTTCCCACAACTGGCCCTTGATGAAAATTGAAAAATCGATGTTTATATCCACACTGTTCAATTTATTTCCATCATCGACAAAACTACCACCCGAATGTAATATGTTTAATACTACCTTCGTTTTATTATTTTGTGTTCCGCAGTTTTGTTGCAAATCAGAAATTTTCAAGTGCAGTGTGAATTCTACACGATTATGCAACATGTCATAAGAGGGAGTCCAATTGACGTACATTAGTTACGATGTCATTACGTATCTTCCGTACTTCAAAGAAGCATTTTCGGTCTAAACGAGAAATAATATTAAATAAATGTGACCAACCCATCAAATAGTAAATTTGGAGGTTAGTCTAGGAGTCTGTTTTACAGACTATTGAAGGCTACTCTTTGTAAGATGACACTGCATCGTAACGGCCTTTGATAAAAATGTAAGTAATACTCATCTGTTGCAATTTCGATTTTTTATAAATCCGTAACAAACCTGGAACATTCATTATACCATGTAGACATCATTATCTTATCTGATATTTTTTAACTCATATTTATTTAATTAACAGTAGACTTTAGGAAACATTGCAAAAAAGTGCTTCTGATATGCATTTTGGACACGTATTTTCAATGAAATGCTCAGGGAAAATTAGAAAATGCTAGTATATGTACATTTTTATACACGAAACTCACAAAATCTTCAGTAACGATAGAAAACGGAATACAAAAGCATTTTAAATTCGAATAAACTAGCCCAATTTTGTGCATAAATATTCAGTCAATGTAGGAATGATCAATTCAGTACATTATTTACACAATTGACAAAGTTAGATGGTTTATTTTATGCACTCTAATAGTTTGCAAGATGCACATAAACTGCAGGGGTCTTTTTTCGAGCTCTGTATCAATTCTAGAGGAGAAAAATATGAAAATACCAGGCCAGCGGAGCTAACATGACATTTATTGCTAATATTTGTAATCCTAGCGTTAAGGATTTCAAAACCTCACGGAGGTACCGAAACAGCAGGATTTTCGAAATTGTCTTCACACTAGTCTATAATTGGGTTAAAAGTTATAATAACAATGAACAATATACTACTGTGTACCCGGAGGTACCAGTGCATTTTCACAGCCTGGAACATTCGCTGGCCAATCACAAACAGAACCAGAAGGATTATAGACCAAGTCTACAGGGCAGGACATGTGATGCTTCCGCTGACCCTCACACATGTAATACTTCGTGCAGTCTGCCTTGTCTTCGTGGAAACTTGTCTGATTGTCAGCTTCATCGCAGTGTAAAATCGTGGCTGTAAAAGAAATTCAATACATTAGGTTTCCTTCAGAAAAATGCAAAATAGTTCAGACTCATTAAATGATTGAGTTAAATTCGAAACGAGAAGATTTCAATGCAGGCAGCCATTGCAAACCTACGAGTTAACAAAAATAATTTTAACATATTTGAATAACAAATTCTGTATGATAACTTAGCGTTTGAAGGTTCAAGGAACCATTTACAGGTTAACACTCACAACCGCTGTTGTAAAGCATCTATCAGGAGGTTTTGCGCAAGATTATAGTCAGACTTTTTTATGGGTCAACAAAATATTAAAATTTTGGTGGGTTAACCTTCAAACGTTTTTACAGAAAAATAGTTCCGATTACTGATTGAACACCTAAGAAACATGTATTTAGGAAATTGAAAGGAGTGCTAATATACGAGTATCTGCCGGTCTACACAAAATTTATGAACGAAAGAGCTAGTTTTTGTTTTAAAGTCAATTCCGAGTTACAGTGCTTTTATTATGGAGGTTTCCCTTCGTGAATGTATACGAGAGGATCTGATTGGAAAAAAGGCACCGTTATTTTATGAAGTTTAAATAAGGCCGACAAATTCCGAGTTTCCAATCTCTCCTCATTTCAGACCTTCGGAAAACTGAAAATTTGTACACACGTAGTGCATTAGTGGTTTCAAAATTCATTACTGAAGGATCAATTTAACATGTACATAATATATTTTCAGAAAATGTTTTATAATATAATCTTATATTGTTTTGAATATCCCAAGAGTCCATCGTAAAAATAATTCTTATAGTTCATGACTATCTAAATGCAATGAAGTGTTGAAATCGTGTGCATTAATAATTTTATTACAATTCGTCACTTACGATCCTTCTTTTTAATGGTACCATCCGTATTGCGCTTGTGTTCATACGGCCCTTCGTATGTGAGAGCGACCGAGTAATTCCGCAGTCCGTCGTTAATAGAATTGAGTAGCGGGTACATGGTGCCAGCCCCACAGTTGCCTCTGAAGTCATCCATGTCAGCGCTCCACACCATCACGCCCCCGAGGCTGTTGCTCTTCACCCATTCCGTCTAGAAATTGAGTCAAACATTCTTCTAAAATAAGATACAACAATAGCACCACTACATTATTTCTCCACATCTTCTACAAGCCATGGATGTTAGAATTTTGAAATGGTATGAATACAGCTTCCTTGTCAATATACACTGACGAGGAAGAAGTTGTGACAGGTCTTAAGTTGCCCTACCAATTAAAGGAAGTAAATTCTTTCACCACAAATGTCAACTTCTCTTAATCCTGCAATAGTTTCTTCGAAATTGTTTTAAATGGTAAAGGTGTCAAAACAATTCAAGCCAGGGCATTCCTCCACCCTGCTTGCCAGGTTCAGAATGTAGCCTGACGGCTCTCTGCTACAAGAGAAGGTTGCTCATGAGGTATATTCACTACAGTAATTTGGAGTAAACCTTTGTTTTCTCAGTGCCGGTCTCCAAATGAGATCACAGGCTTTCATCAGTATATTTACTTGACGCTTAACCAGTTCGAGTTGTAACGCTACTATGCTGAAGTCCGCGTTCATGAAGAAAATCAAGGAGCATCAATTGCAAGTTTAGATTTTGTTCTTATAAATTGGTTTTATGTTCACAGGCTGAAGTAGATGGTTCGCTTCCCGAATTTGATTCCAACTCAGTAGTTGGTTCGTCGACTTTAACATACTGACATTTTCGCAACTGAATTAAATGAACATTTTCTTTTCCGATTTTCACATTTGATTGATATTACCTATAATAAAACCTGTCAAATCACGAGTAAAAGTTATTTCTGAGAAACATCAAGAAGTATATAAAATTTGAAACTAGAGCTTGCCTTGACTCCAACAGATCTTTCATCGTCGAATCCGACCCACTGGTTCCCGTTGTAGGCAAAAGGCACCTGCTGCTCGTTGTCCCAGACCAGAGTCGTGTTGTCTTCGTACAAGAAGTCGCAAACCTGATCCCAGAAAAACTCAATCAAAAGTAAGCAAAATTGTCTTTGATTGTGGATTTATTTCGAGAGTTGTCTATAGGCATGTTTAACTGAAGTCGGGCTCAAATTCAGAGGAAGAAAGAGGACGAGAAGCAATATTTTAGTGGCTTTTTAACTGATGGATCATGTGCATTCCCAGTCGTGCTGGAAAAAAAATTTGCTGCCTGCTTTAGGTAACAAATTGCAAGAATCTTTTACAATTTGCCAATCATTACCATTAATAAACAGTTATCCACATACACCTGCGCACATGTACAATTCATATCAAGTTGAATGGAAAGTTACAGTCCATCGACGTTACGAGCTCTTAACACGTTGACTCCGAAGTGGTACATATGTGTACCACTTAGGTTAGGTTCTGTAATTTTTTCAGATCCTTCTAGTGACCATGCGTACAAAGTGAAGTTTTACACCAATCAGGCAATCGGAGGCAACGTGTTAAAAAAGGAATTAAAGTTTACAAAAAGTTTAGGCGAGGAGCCCTGTGAAACACAAAGGGTCATTAATAGTTACTTGCCTCATAATACGACAAAAATCCTTCTTCGATGGTGTACCTGCCCTCATTCCCTCCCCTGACGGCTGGTGCTCCGATGTCGAACTGTTCAACATCGGCTAGGGTGAAAGATCTGCCGTAAGCAGGTACACCCATGAGCACCTTCTGTGGAGGAGCTCCTTGTTTGATCCACTCCTTCAGACTATATTCCTGGAATAAAAGTCGAATAGTTGGAGTGACGGCTCAACAATATTCCTACAAGTTTCGCTTCGCCACAGCATCTGAAGAAAATATAGTCCAAGTACCCGTAATGTTCAAGCCGTCAAATATCTTCTCATTTCTCCACTATTGAAAGAACAGTACAATTACGCTTCAAATTCTCCAATGAATATTTCCTTGATAATTTATCGTGAGTGATTTACTCACAACTGTGAGCTTGCGCTCGTACGAGGAAGCGGTGAGGAGTGGCTGCAAAGGAGAGTTGTGACCCACTTGTTCGTCCCAAGGCCCATGGAAATCGTAGGTCATCACATTGAAGTAATCCAAGTACTTGCTGAGCTCTGGGACATCATACCTGCACGTTTATGGTGAGTTGGCATGTTTATATGTAGAAGTTTTTCGCTAGACCAAATATCTTGTCTGCAGACTTTTATGCTTTAGTGCTCAAAAACCAGCAAAAAATTTGGTAGAACACCCTGTTGTGCTTCAACATTCAGTAGAAGTAAAGCTTATCGGGAGGTATCGAAAATTTACGGTAATTTTCTGAATATCGTGCGAAAATTTGTCGCAGTTTTGAGCTTGCCACGATAAAAGGAATGTTATAATGTCAGAAGTTGTAGCAATTCTGTGAAATGAAGGCTATTTTATTGGTCAGCAACTCTTTCCGTTACGTTCATGAGCGGCAGAAGGTATAAAAGAATAGATTGGCAGGGGTGGATAAGCAAACAGTCGAGAAACTAGTGTCCAAAGGATGTTCGCAGAGGCGGGCAGTTAGTTAGCCCGCCCGCCCTAAGCCCGTTTAGGACAGATGTCTTCTACAGTCGATATTAACTTCAAATCTTTTTGTTTAGGGTGTTAGTGTAGTAACATGTACATTTTCAAGAGAAAACTTTGTCAGTTGCAAAAAATTAGTTAGGTGCAATGTGGTATTCCGTGCCTCCGATCTACTCAACTCATACGCTCCAATTCTTACTCATTTCAGCACATAATTTAAACATGGACGGGTTGATGGGCGCTCAAACTATACCGGTAACGTTCCAGTAATAATCTTACCCAGCAGCTAAAGCTTCAAATGACGCAGGAACTGCAGCAGTGAGTAGAAGTCTTGGGTGCCCGGTACTGTCGGCCTCTCCTTCATACGCCATCCGCAGTTCCATTATCAGGCGAACGAAGTTTGCTTTGTCGTCTATGCCACTCGGGTACTAGAGAAAAATGAGCATTGTTAGCACTGGCTACATTTGTGTTAAGCCACTATGATACGCAAGGAGAGAACGATGACCATTAGCTTCAATGAGTAAATCAACGATAGTTTTGGGACGCAAAAATACTTGACAATTCAGTTACAAGTGCGTTGCAGTAAAACTGCCAAAATGCGATGGAAGACATTTACAAAATATTCATTCATTGCACGAATTCAGCTCGTTAAGCTTAAGTTTTTCATGATTCACAGACTAGTTATTCACAATATGAAACTGTTATATATGCGATATTTTAAGCTACACCTTTCACTTCGAGCTTTTCTAAGCATTATCACAATTTTAGAACGCAGCAAATCATTCTCTAAAAATAACATTCACTTAATAATTAGAGACCGTACCTCCCAATCGACATCGAGGCCATCGAAGTTATGCTTTCGAAGGAAGTCTATTGAATCATAGACGAAGCCGTTCATATGATAAGAGTTTGACACCATTTCTCTGAACGGCTTGGATCCAAACGACCAACCACCGAGAGCAAGAAGAACCTGGCAATAAAATACGGGAAAAAAGAATGAATAAAAGAATCTGTAACATGTTAAAACCCACTGAAAATTTCATCAAGGGCTTAACCAGATTTTTGGCTAAAAACCCACTAACTTGCACGAGAACCATTTTGAAAAAATCAGCATGGCGAGTAATAAACTGTTTAAAAATGTGGCTCAATAATTCGATCTTACGATTAAGCTCTCCTGAAATAACATTTAATTTGTTATCTTTAGAGCCTCCGCATGTACCACGTACAAGGAAGGGAAGCGTAAAATTAGGATCTTGCTTATGAAGAGCGCTAAGAACTCTTGCCATAGTTTTCTGATACGTGACGAGTAGCTATAAATACGAGCAGATCAACTATTTTAACAATAGTATAACACAACCGGCCGGAATGAAATGAGGATTCATATTTTCTCTGGAGAAGCACCACGTTTCCTGAGGCACAATACAAGATTAGCTTCGTATGAACGTTTTGTGTGAAGAATTTTATTTTCAAATTGAAAAAAACTTTCTCCGAAAAATTTTCGGAACGAGTACTGAATGAGATCATATACGCACCTTGAGTTCAGGATTTTTTTCTTTCAAGTCTGTGACTCGTTGATACATTCCTACTTTCCGTGAATCTCCAATGTCTGAGGGATCGGACGGAGCCATTTTGAAGTCTTTCATTGATGCGAAGGCGTAAATGATGTGAGTGCACAATGAAGGATCCAAATGCTCTGGTTCAAATCTTCCTGCTCCAGGTCTTTTGACTGACCACGAAGTGTAATAGCAAATAATTTTGGGTGACTCCTCTGTAAAAAAAAAGAAAATTGTAGAAAACTAGTCATGAAGTTACAGAGGTCTCTAATCTCCCTACTCAGAAGCCTATTTTCAGTACTTTTAAAATTTTTACAAGGAGGAGTAATAATTCATGAAAATTGGTTTCACTTTTCTATTTGTTCAATGTTTTACTATCGTACCATGATCAAACACTATCGTCGAATTTCGAAGTTCCAGAAAGTGTACAAATTTCATCCACAAGATTACCAGCCATTTATGCCTCAAAATTCGAGGCATTAACTTACTGAAGGGATCAGCCAAACTTGGAAGAGTTTCTTGAGGTATAAGCTGGCTTATGGCTCCGGGTGTGAGATGAGTTTTAGTTGGATCAGGCAATGTAGGCACGACGGGTACGACTGTCTTTGCGACTTTAGTCCAGTCTATGTCTTTCCCCTTGCGTGGGTGTCCCAAAAGCATCTCTCTGTAAAATATGTCACCAAATCAATTTTTGTGTAGTCTAGTGTAAAATTAAAGTTAACTCTGAAAAGTTAATTTAATCAGCACAACATGGGGCTGCAACACAAAAACTTGTGACAAGTTTGTCCATAAATACTGCCCTAAAATCAATATAATATCTGAACATATTCCTTAACCAAATATTGCCACTACCGGTAAATACAGAACACTGCATTGTGACAGGAGTAGACAGTACTAGAGCCTCCTGAAATGCATATATTTTAATGTGTTCTGGCATGTTTATACATCTCTCCACATGCGTTTCTGAATTCGATTCTCGCTGTCCTGAGTTCTATTAAGGTAGATTACATATTCCAAAGCGGTAGAAACTATTATTCTTCTTCATTCAAAAATAAATTTTAAGGCAGTTTACAGATCAAAAACTTACGCCATGATGCCAATCAGGGGGAATTTGACGTTGTTTCCACACACTTCGCCAGTGAAGTCATCCATATCCAAAGTCCACACCATAGCGCCTCCATAGCCGTTATCCATAATGAATTTCATCTTGTTCCTCATAGCTCTTTCGTCGTCGAATCCGACCCACAAACTGCCCTTCACCATGTAAGGGACCTGCATCTCATTGTCCCAGATGTAGACGCCGCCGGACCGTAGATGTTCACAAACCTGGACAACAAGGGACAGCATGTTCAAGTTATTTTATGAAATCTAAACGTATAACTTCAAAATAGTTGTGTTTTCAGTTTCACTAAAAACTAACATACCATTGCCGTTTAGAACTAGTTGTTACTAGTTTCAACTACGGACCCAGGTTCTACGCTAAATTTACATTTTTAGACAAGCTATAAAAATTTGAACACAATTTAATCTGAATAATACTAACCTCGTAGTAGGCCATGAAGCCTGCCTCGCCCGTGTATTTGCCAGCCTCGCCGCCGTCTGTGGAAGGACTGTTCACGATGTAGCGCGAGGGGTTAGCAAGAGTAAAGGAGCGGCCGTACGTGGGCATGCCGATGACGAGCTTCTCTTTGGGGGCGCCCAAATTGGTCCAGCTGCAACAATAAATCTTCTTTAACCTTTACGGTATTTTAATTCTTTTTTCACCGGTCGAAGATTTGACACAAAACTTCCTGAAAATTTTTAACGATCCTTGTTTCTGAATGAGAGAAAAAGAAATCACTAACATTCGCTGTGGTGGAAGTCATTTTTAAATGTTGTGAGGAAAATTTTCTAAAAGAAGTCCAAAATCAAGCAAGGTATAGGCATTAGAAACCTAAGCCAGCCTCGGTAGCTCATTGACTGTAAAACCACACAACCAGAAATGCAAATTATGGGTCGAATCTATACGCTAGCACGTTACTGTGCCGGTAAAACTGAATGGTATCTTGAATGAAGTCATTAACGCCATTTTGTTAAGCAACAGAAGTAAAATTGAGCGAGTGTGCGTCAACATTCGTAAGTCGTACTGTAGTACTTGCGTTCAGAACTTCCTTTTTAAAGACGTCCACAAGTTTATTCCTGTTCACTTTCCTCCACCTTCCGATACTTTTTCCACCCTTCTTTTGAAGTCTACGTTTTCATGATTCCCCATGCATTAAAACTATGAAAATTCAAGTGCCAAACTTAGGCGTGAATATTTTTGGGCTTCCCTAGTCTACCATACATATGCAGAGACTAGTTAATCTACCCTGATAATGAATTTCCATGTTCAGATACTAGTAAGTTTCATTTGTGAAGACTAGGGTCCAGGTTTCATTTAAAAAAGAAAAAAATCAACTCCAGATTTCACTGATAAACAGGTTTTTTCTCGGTTCATTCTTCATGCGATAACTTTGAAACGCGCGAAGAATAATCATAGGTAGCAGAGGCTTCCACAACAAATTGAAGGTGAAATAATGGTTACTCACATTCTAGCTGCGTTAGTAACCGAGAGTTGTTTCCTGTATTCACTGTCAGAGGACGGGGCGTACATTGGAGCATTGTGTCCAACTGTGTTCTCCCACTTGCCATGGAAATCGTATGCCATCACGTTCATGAAGTCCAAATACCTGAAATGTGTTAGAAAATCAATAATTCAGGAAAAGTACTGTCTTCAGTGGAATCCTTGTATGATTCAACTTCGCAAACTTTGTTTTGGTTCATAACCCACGCAGATAAGTTCATACTATTTCATCAAAAGGTTCCTCTTTTTTCACACTTCAGTTATACAGACCTTTAAGCTTGTTCATGAGAAAAGTTCATAAATATTACTACGCTTACTTTGCGACTTTCGGGACGTCATAACCTCCCCTTATGTTGTCGGGGCCGACGGGGACGGCGGCGGTGAGCAACAGTCTATCATTACCAGTGGCCTCTGCTTCACCGATGAATGCTTCCCTCAGTTCTGTAATCGAAAAATTATTGGTGTCACATAGTAATCGGTAATTTAATCATGTAAACTCACTAAATAATGCAGAAATCCAATTGAAATACTTTTCCAGATGGGGCTTGATCAACCGATTCTGTATTATTAGGTCCGTTTACACCAAATCTAAACAAGCTGTGACATCCTGAACATTAATTTTTGCGGAATGTTGACATTCTTTCCTTGGAAACATAGTACATGGCCCTCGTACAATCATCATCTTTGAAATAATGTCCATCTGAAACGTTCTCGCTAAGATTTAAAATATTATACACAATATTTATTTTCTTAATTTCGTCCTTGGATAATATTCCCCATAAAAATTCACCTCACAATTATAGCCTATAAAGTGAGAAGAAAAGTTAGTTAAGACTGCTACTTAGTTTTAATACTGTTGAAGAAATTCAATGGAAAACGTCTTCTTAAAATTTGATACATTCGTAGTATATTTTCAAATTACTGGAACAACATTGCAATGTAAAAAAAGAACGGAAATATTCGAGTAACCGCAAAATAAAAACCATGAATTAATTTGACAACATTTGCAGAGGTTACCCAATTATCCAAAGCAAGTCTCAATTTCAACCTTATTATTTTAAAATACGGAAACCAGATCTACATAAACATAGTTCTAAATGTTAGTTCATGCTAAGGATTTACTCAGATTGAGAATGCATGTTATCAATAAATTGACGATCTGAATAACAAAAATATTGAGCTTATTGTACTTTCGGGGTCTATATTAGTAAACTTGCCTTCAAGTAGGGATACGAAATTTACTTTATCGTCCGATCCTTTTGGATATTCCCAATCCAAATCCAGGCCATCGAAGTTGTGTTTCCTGCAATGGGAGGGTAAACCATCTGATGAATTTATAGATGCATTTTTTCATGAACATGAATAATTGAACACGACGTAATTCAAAGGTGAAAACAGCCTCATTTTCAACCAATCAAAATTACTTATAAAAGTACAAACCTCAAGAAAGGAATGGAACTTTGGATGAAAGTTTGTCTGTTGTAACGCGACTTCGACATTTCCTTGAACTTTTGTGTTCCGAAAGACCATCCGCCTGGAAAAATAAGAAAATTTGAACAATCCAAAGAAGTAGCATCATTTCATTTCCTCACCTCACACATTCGAGGCGTTATTGTTCATACGCTAAAAACAAAGTTCCGAACCAGCGATTCGACGTATCAAAGGATTCCGATTTATGCAAACTAGTTAAATGATTTATTTTTATACTTTTATGTTTGTACATCAAAATTAATCAATGCCTCGCAATTTAGTATGTCATGGAGAATTTTCTACCGACTTCAAACAAAAAATTGGAAAATATTCTTCAAAACATACAACTTCTTCCGACTCTACTCTGAAACATGCAAGTTCTGGTACCAACTATAGAAATAGTGCGTATTGGCCTTTGTGTTGGGAGAAATCGTAACAGTGAACGAAATATTGAGGTCAAAATCGTTGATGTTCTCTCCACCCCACTTCACCACGCCGTATGGCGAGTTTTCCCTTCATGGTGAAATTCTAGTTAGTAGGAAGCTCTGCTCAGCAGCAGAACAACCAGTAACAACAGAGGCAGTAGATCATAAAGCTCTCTCTTTCTCTTCTTAATGTGTGCCATTACATTTAGGTTAAAATGGTGATAGAAACTTTCAGAATTATTTGTGGGAGATATGTAAATGCCATAAAAAATTCAGAGCTTGCAGTTGAATTTTCTTTTCTTAAAAAGTTAGATAAACATAATGAATTGCCACAGGTGGAAATAGAGCAGTCTCATTTGATTTCCAGTCAATTGAACTTCATGTGCCAGCAAACAACATGACAATTTGAACTTTCAACAAGCAGCTCTACCTTGAAAGTTTCTCGCACGAGAAATCGAGAGTGGCTACCATGCAGAAGCAAGTGCGATGACCTGGGCTTCGTGCTCGTGTTTGGCGGCTGACCTCGAAACTGAACGAGCTCTTCAAGAGCGGTCGCAGGGCTTGCGCAAGTGATTCGTCGACGTCTGACCTAGTCATTCATTTTTACCTAAGATCCATTCAAGCTTACTATAATGCAGGTAAAACCAATGAATGCGTTGAAATTCGGAACTAGTTCACTTGCCATGAACAAGTTCCGCTTTCAAAGTTGGATGCAGTAACCATATATAGTCACTACACGAAAAAAATTCAACTCACCTATGGCGAGAAGAACTTTCAAGTTCCTGTTGATTTTCTTCAGAGAAGTAACCTGTTCGTATTGGCCTATTTTCCCATCCAGAGACAAATCATTAGCGTCGCTCGACGCCATCTTTCCTTTCTTCATCCATCCGAACGAGAAGATGACATGGGTGCAGAGGTGTGGGTCGATGTGCTCAGGTGTGAACTTGCCAATTTTGGCCCTGTACTGGGCCCAGTTGGTGTGGTAGCAGACAACCTGAGGCGGAAATCGAAAGTGAATTGCCAGCAACCCGAGGCTCTCATATCGGGTTGATGATGAACAGGGCAAATCGAAGTTCATTCGTTATCACCAGCGGCAGACATGCGAGCAGGTGGTGTTCGAAAATGTAAACTATCACTATCTTGCTTCATTACTTGTCTTTAGCATGACTAGTTTAATTTATAGCTTTGCATGACGTCAAGTTTTTATCACATTCATGGTATTTGGTCCAACAACGTTATATTCCTAAAGCTAGCCTTTTGTATTGAAAGATTTTTTGTCGGAAAATTAACTTTTTAGAGCTGTAGTTCAGAGTTTACTGTATAAAATATTAAATTTTAACTGCACTATTAAGCCTTACATAAAATTGAACATTTTTCTGCAAGCAAGTTATTATTAGAAAATGTTTAAAATAAAAATTATTCGTGATGCATATACCTTGTAGTCACTGGATTTTTTTCCCGGGCTGACGTCATTGTCGATTTCGTTTCCTGGAGTTCGAGGCAACGAAATTCTGTTACCAGCGACAGCATTAGTGCGACGCCGCGGCGATATTCTCGGGTTTGAGGTTTTCCTGTTGCCTCTCCTTCGCTGCACCTGTTGAAACATCATTTGTGGAGTTGGAAACCCAAACTAGTTTTTCGTACGTTAGTACAGAATATTTGAGGAGATTTAGTGTGCATAAATTAGCTGGAAGATTTAACACGGTTATATTCTCAATTTCTTCGAATCAAGAATCAAAATTTTATCCCAGAAATATCTAATCTTACTTTAAAAAAATAAATTGTTCAGTATCATGTTGCTTCATTGTCGCACGTGAGGACAGTCTGTTCTAACACTCTACCTCTCCATGTCTGCTACAAGTAGATCAAATATCAATTTCATTCTTTTTATTACTCAAGCCCAAAACACTAGGTCGTCTAGGCAAACCTCTTCAGTGAGCCAAGATATTTTTTTCAATCAGACATGAAAAGTACCTTAAATTTCAGTCGCTGAAAATGCAACACTCTATAATCCTACCCTCACTTTGGTGCCAGCACGAACTGAAGCGGCCGTGCCTTCTCCAGCTTGACCTCTTCTCCTGGTCAGCCTTTTGGCAGGCGTCAGTTTAGCCGCAGGTTCTGCAATGTCAGCTTCTGCTGCATCCAAGTCTACAGCTGCTTCTGCAACTGAAGATTTACTCTGGATTCTTATTCGCTGTGGCTGAGCTAAGTTGAACGCATTGGGGCGGCTTTTCAATTTGAAGCGCGATCGTCTTCGTGCTGCAGCGGCTTGAGCTCCGCTTCGCCGATTTTCTAAAATAAAAATACAACTTAACAGGTACACAATCTTAGTCAAAACCAGTTCACAATACTACCATGTTGAAGTCCAAATTTATTATCGTACAGAGAAAACACTTCGAAGGTCATTGAGAATTCCAAAAATATCTATGCGCATAAGATATTTTGCGGTTAAAAATAAAATTTGGTAAAAATTTATACCTATGACTAATAGACGACTCGACTGTGTACCCTGTGTGGGCTTGGCACGTCTCCAGCGCACGCGCAGGGTGTCAGAGTCAAGGGCAGTAGAGCAAGAACTCTCTTCGTACAGACGAAGCATATGAATTTCAGATAGCCCCAACTGATTCATCAGTTTCTAATGCTCTATTAAGCACTTTAGAGGAACAAAAACATCCAAAATCCTGCAAAACTAATGAAAAGGATATTAACCGGAATTTGTTTTCATTTCAGATTGAAAAAATTAGGTAAAACTGTCGTAATTTGTCTCTGAAAGAACATTAACGAATTTATACAATTTTCATTTTAAAGTGGTGAACACAACAGACATGTTAGAGGTCCTGCTAGTAACGTCCAAAATAGGCGAACCAAAACGCGTTATTAGTTTTAAGACTCAAAACAAGCTGCGACCAATTTTTGCACAAAACTACTCTCTGTAAGTGAATTTCAGAGGTAAACTGAAATCTCTATTATTACCAACAGGAATAATCACAGAACGGAGATATCTTCTTTCGTGGAAGAAGGAGCCAATGCACTTTCTAGTCAGCAAAAACCATTTTTTTACAGTCTGTCCAATGTCTGACGCAATTTTTTGTACGCCTTTCTCCTTCTGTTGAAGCGAAAAAAACAGAAAGAGGGTGGGGGAAGGAAAAGCCTCCGCACAACGGAACTTTGAGAACAAACCGGGAATCTGCTTGCATGCAATAAGCTTACCATTTAAAATAGAAACTATTTTCAAGATAGATACTTTCCTTAAGCGAATTCCGATACTAATCCCGTTGTTTCCTTTCTCTTCGTCTGGTTTATAAAACTGAAGAAATTAAACGCCTCTCGTACAACTAACCTAGGTGAATTGTGGAGAACCCAGATAGATTGCAATCATCATATATCGAATAAATCAGTAGGATACGAAGTACACCTGGTAAAACTTACCGTAACCAACGTCACACCGAACGAACACCCTCAATCAACGTTTAAAGTTACAGAACTAAGATAAGTGACTTCAAGGGAAAGCTCCTACAATCACAAATTGTGTTCATAAGTAACTGCTAAAACAAAAATGTCTACTTTCTAACTTCAATATATAGTTTTATTCGTGCTGGCCTGGCCGTTTCTGTTTACATTGATTTGATTTATACTTCCGAACGAAGAAACTATTAAACGAATCTGTTTCATAGTTTCTCCACGTTATGAAAACATTCTTTACGTACTCTCACTTCATCACTTACGTAAACGAATGTAATTGGAATAAAATTTTAATTTATATCTTAAATCAACGAAGACACATCGGTCCATGAAACTCTAAATGCACTTCCGTAAATAGCGCTCTGATCCAAATGGGTCCATACTGAAGAGTGTAAATGGAATGGTGAGAATAGACGAAGCCTAGACGGCACATGCGAAGCTTCGGTTTGTGAAGCGTGGGGTCCCTGAGTTGCTGCCGGCGCAGCTCTAACCTCTTAACTTTCACTTCAGTTCTATAGCCACACTCGAGCTGCTAGCCAAGGAGAGGCGGCAGCTAGCCACGGCTGCTCCAGAAGCCACGCACTTCTTGAGACTGACAAAAAACGATGAAAATTAGAGCTTAGCAATAAAATATTGCGTGCTAATCACGTCATTGGAGCAGGAAACTTACAGGATTGAGTACTTAACAGCAGCCTGTCAAATGAAAAGCTTATTTATGAATAGGCGAGAGAGCTGAACCTCTTATTTTGGGTTTACTATTCGCCTGTTGTATCGATCCTGGATTTCTGAAAGTTCCTAGAGCGTTAAGCGCAAATTCTGCCTTGTTTTCTCGCACATTTCTGCTCCCTGCAGCATTAGAGTGGACTCAACTTTTACCTACTGGAGGCTTGCTGTGTAAAAAAAAGATTAACTGTCCCTGAACCGAAAGGAGAAGTTTTTCAGTTTTGCTGCTTAACATTTTCCAGGAAATGCGAATCCGAGCAGCCCACTAGATTAGCCGCTAAAAGTTGACTGGCAAATTTTGTGTCATTAACTTGCCTTAAAACACTCTGCTCATCTCAGCTGAGAGCCCTTGAGCACTAAATTGTCATTTTTTCTTATCCAGGTACAAAGAATAATGAATTAACTATTTGAAGCCCTTCAAAAACTTTCCATAAAAAGTTGAGGTTTTTGATAGAAGCGATAAAATAAAAATAAAACAATTGTAACTTCACGCTTAATTTAGGTTATTTACAACACGGGATTGTTTTATCATTGCGCTATCAAGGTGCTCGTCCTCTTCTAGCCCTACTGAACTCTTTACCAAGTTCTTATGCCGAATCCCACTTTAAGTTTTCACTCAAAATTGTTCAGTCCCACGTGTCAGTTCAACGATGGAAAGATCCATGATAATGCTGGCTAGGCATGTAGGTCGAAGACTTTAATCTTAACTCCTGAAAAAACTAAGGCAGCGAGCCGAGTTGCACCAATACAATAAAATTTCTTACCTCTTTCACGTAAGTCGAACAGCTGAAATTATTTTTCAGAGTACACAAAAACATTCGCACAAAATAGGTTGGACTGCTAGCAGCAAACTGGCAACCAATGTTCAAGACAATGGAACGGACACCACTCACACGAAGCCTGTGTGAATACAGTCAAGCTGAGAAGGTAATAGACAACTTCACTCACCTGAGGCCTGTGTGAACTCAATGAAGCCGACAGATAATAAACAACTCCACTCACCTGAGACTTGTATGAACACAATGAAGACAAGGTAATAAACAACTCCTCTCGCCTGGGACCTGTGTGAAGACACAAACAGACAAGGTAATAAACAACTCTCACCTGAGACCTGTGTGAAGACACTGAAACAGACAAGGTAATAAACAACTCCTCTCACCTGAGGCCTGTGTTAACACTATGAAGACGACAAGGTAATAAACAACTCTCACCTGAGGCCTGTGTTAACACAATGAAGACAAGGTAATAAACAACTCTCACCTGAGGCCTGTGTTAACACAATGAAGACGACAAGGTAATAAACAACTCTCACCTGATGCCTGTGTTAACACAATGAAGACAAGGTAATAAACAACTCCTCTCACCTGAGGCCTGTGTTAACACAATGAAGACAAGGTAATAAACAACTCCTCTCACCTGAGGCCTGTGTTAACACAATGAAGACAAGGTAATAAACAACTCCTCTCACCTGAGGTCTGTGTGAACACAATGAAGACAAGGTAATAAACAACTCTCACCTGAGGCCTGTGTTAACACAATGAAGACAAGGTAATAAACAACTCTCACCTGAGGCCTGTGTTAACACAATGAAGACGACAAGGTAATAAACAACTCCTCTCACCTGAGGCCTGTGTTAACACAATGAAGACGACAAGGTAATAAACAACTCTCACCTGAGGCCTCTGTGAACACAATGAAGATCAACGCTGCCAGCAGCAGCCACGGCAGTCTCTGAAACGGCAAACTAGTCAGACTCACGCCACTAAATTGTGGCAACTGCCGCGCCTTGCAGTTACTCTACAGAAATCGAACAAAAGAGTGAATGAGGATGCAGGGTTAAAATAAGACTATATGACACAAAAAACTCTTAATCAACATCCAATTTCACGTAGGCGTGCTTTTTTGTCAGTGTAATATAGTTTCAAGTCTAGAGAGATCGTTCCGACAATTAAATTAGAGATGGAATATTTACCATGAATAGAAACTATTGCACAAAAAAGTTTTATAGGCCGCTGTAACATATCATGCATCTTTTTTTAAACTTTGGAACCATTTAATGCATATGTTTTACATCAAATGTATGAGGTTCATTGGTAAAGATTAAAAAGGGATCCAGTGAAGTTCTTAGATGAATCTAAAACACAAAGAAAAATTTGTATCTATATACATACTTTTAATCACCAGAGCAGGTACAAATAATTCGTCTGTTCCAGCAGCTCAAGCTTATCTGGCACAAAATTTCTCCAATCGGAGCGTGAATGAACGCTGCTGGCCTCTCCGTACGCGATGTAGATTACATCTCTTTTCGTCCGAAATGAACTTCAACTGCCGTGTAATTATAATTCTACCCATTTATGACTTCATCAAGCTTTTTCAACTGTATGACGAATAATAAATTAGAGATACGTTCAACATCATGCAGATTCTTTGCTATTGTTCAAGGAAAAGATTTGTGGCAACGAGCGACGACGCTCGTATCTTCATGCCGAAGAGTTTCCACTTTCTAAATAAAATCACGAAATTGTTTTTCTCATGATGCATTTACTTTAGCTTAAAATATGTCAAACATGAATCATTCTAAGCATCCGTATGACATATCAGGATTGGGAGTAAGTTTACAATAACTTGAGTTACCAGTAATGTATGAATATGTATGGTGGACATACGAGAAAGGATTGACAAACATTCGGTATATGATGCTCGTCTCGCACGTGACTTCAGCTGCCAACTTTATATGGTCTAGAAACTAATGCTAATAACGACAAAAAGGTCAAGATTACTGTAGACGTTGAAAAAAGAACATGCTTTGAAAAACTCGCCAACGTGATAAACATGTTCAGGGATCGTAGCCCTAGGGATGACAACTAGCTAGTGCAAAGAAACTTTCAGCAGTATTGTTGTAAGACTGCACCGAGTTTACTGGCTCATTGCATCCCAAGCTTCATCTCGTAAGTTTTCAGAACTACGCGATGTCTCTCCCAACATTCATACATTAGTGTTTGGAACAGAGATCAATTTAAAGCATATATTCGGCGAATACTTTAAATATATTATTTCTGCACTTTAAATCTAGGTTTCGAATATGTTGAATTCGGTCAGTCTCTGCAAAACCTATGTATAATCGAACTGCAGATTTTCCCCAGCTGCTTTCTATCGACGTACAAGAAAATTCCTTCGGTTTAGCAAATTTCCACGCTGCTCTATCAGATTCATTTACACAGCAAACACTTTCTAGGAGAGTACTTTAAATATTTACGAACTGTTTATTCAACTCTGAGTTAGCATACCACTTTGAAGAAGAGCTACAGAAAGGTATAACAGTCTTCGTGATTACACAATATCTGAACAATTACGACGATTAAACTGCATTCTGTGGCAGATGCGGCTGATTTGCAAAACTGAACGGTGGCGAATAATTGCACTGTTCTTAGGTCTCATGAGCTAATATGGAATAAAAAACTACAGAAGTTTATGTCTGATTGCACATGCAAGATTTTTAATACACAGGGTGCAGCAACATACTTTTTCCAGCGCTTTGAAAAAAATGAAGTTATGTTGCCGCACCATGTAGATTTTTTAAGCGTTCAAGTTTTTCAAACCTTGCATGCTCATAATTCTTTACGAAGGTGACTCCTGCTACATGATATTTAGGTACTAGTTTCAGTCCTATTCCATCTTTCTCTAGGTTTATTGTACTTCGCTGCCACTAACAGCTCGTTTCTATTACCTTATTCTATTATGCAATAGTGTGAGTCACCACGGAGCATTCGAATTTCTCCTACTTGTCTCGCGTTATGTCAGGAAGGATGACTTAACCAACTGACAAAAAGAACCATTTCGTTAAGTTTCCAGCTCCTTTCTACCTCAAGTCACAACCAAAGGACGGAAGCTGTTGCTGAGAGCATCATCACCAATCTTAACTAACCAGTATATATGTGTACTTAATTGGAACAAGTTTCTCTTTCTTTAGTTTTCCAAGTAGACTGCTTGTGTTCAAACAACAGGTAATGAGAATTAAGGATTCAACGGTAAAATTTTGATTTTGATTTTAAGCGGTAGATATCCAGTGAGACTCCAAACTCGGACCCGAGCCATCGATTTGACGTGAAAATGTTTCGACTCCAACTTCAGTTTAATGCACCGAGTTTTCCTCAAAGCAATGCAGACTTCAGGTTTTGACACTAGTTATCGTTCTCACTCTAGTCAGAAAAAACTTCTGTGGATGAGTTCTTAAAATACTGCATGATCAACTTTGTACTTCCACTGAGGAGGTTCAAAAATAGTTATACAAATATTCCCAACAGCAAGTAACAACGGATCTCGTCCATCTCTCAAAAAGCCCAGGTGTGTATTTCCCATCTGTATGTTTCCACCGTTGCAACGCATGACCGATACAAAAACAAATGTTTGTTCTCAACCGTGAAACGTCATAAAATGTAAGTCACAACTTTAAGAAGCCAGGAAAACTACTTCTAACAATTTATTTTAGCCATCCGTACTATGAAAATATAACTAGCAAAATAATTGATAGGTGGGTATTCAAGCCTTCCAAAGGCAAAAAAATAATTTGTCTGTCTGATGAGTATGTTACAAATTCAGTATGTACATATATCTTTTCAAGCCGTTCACACAGCGAACCATGATTTTCTTCCGAGCACCAACAGAAAGCAGTACCGTCAACGTTCATTACAACATTTTCTTATTAAGAAGATTGAAGTTCCCTACTTCAATTGCTAAATATGTCCAGATCTAAAACCAAATGCACCAATTGAGTAAAATTAGTTATCTACTACAAGATTAAAGAGCAAGTGGTGTGCGACGTAGGCCAACTCTAATCCGAGAGAGGAATTAATGATCTGGCCAGCTGTTCGTTAACTCATGAGGACTCTTTTGCTCAAGTTTACCTTGACCTAAGCAGAGGCACGGATGCAACACCAGTTATTACCCCCATAAATTTGTATTTTAATGGATCATGTCTTAGTTCCGTCTTTTTGGATAGCAAGAACTACTATTTAACACCAGTAATACATTCCAGTAGTTTCAATGGTCCGACTCAGTATGGTCAAATAATTCTATACAATAAGTGCAACGTTTTCATGGTTCAAATACAAAGCTACTAAGAAATAACTGTGACAAAGCAGTTTTTCGGAAGGTCTAAACTAAGTCGAAATTAACCAAGCATGTCAACCTAGAGACTGAAGATTCCCATCCCCCTCCTATCACTTCGAAAAGTGCTGCAACTCGAGGGAAAAAATTGTGCTGCAAGACTGAAAATATTAAAAAGTTGTTTCCTACGCATTATTTTACAATATTGTTCATGAAGGCACGAAACATAAGCAGGAGCTACGCTACGTGGAAAGTTTTGTCAGCCTTTTCTAACCCAAAGGAAATTAAAAATATACGAAAATAAAATTGGCAATAATTCTACTATTGATTACATAGGTATACTTTCGAGTTACAGGGGAAACTGTTGATTTGAATTTTAAATTGGGTTAGAGTTTGAGTATTATGTCACTACGGTTAAACATTCTCTCAAGTACTGTACTTTCACTAAAAAAAATTCAGTGCTTTGAAATTCTGCATCTGTCAATTGAATCCTGAGACACAAGTTTAAATTTCAGGCAATAAAATGGAATGGCAACGTTAGAACACACCGCTATTGCTCAATGATCTATAATGATACGAGTAAATTGTTATATATGTTGGTGAATGAAGTATTTATTTCATTTCAAGAAGTTGCATTACAGCGCCTTCCGCTCAACTAAATCCAGTAACGTCTTGCAGCCTTTTTCAGACGATGGACAGGAAGCGTACAGTCGATACTCTATTAGAAGAATCCAAGAAAGAAAACATTTCTTGTAACTCAGAGGTGAAGTCAAGGATTTAGCCACGTCATCTGATGAATATCGCAACCAAAATTACACCTGCGAAGTTGACAAGCAAGATCGCTTGAGGCTGTCACGATGGCCCTGCTTATCACACCGAATTGTTCCAACGTTCCATGCCACTTTCACTTAGACTCGGTGAACCGGAAACTTGGCTTGACGTGTTGGCTCGCTGTCTAGATTTCTTATTCGTCTACGAAAGTGAAGTCATTAACAAAGATTCATATGAACTTTGTTTCACTCGACAGAGATATTTCGCCGCATTTCAAGTAAAGATGAGCGCTTGACGCGAGTTCGCCGGTATCCTGAATGTCCTTTGCGATTAAAGAAATAAATTAAGGTCCGTGGCTAGCTCAAACTTGAAAGTTAGCAGGTTATCTTGATTTACTAATCACTGTAATTGTTCAGTCCTTGCTAAGCATCGTCCATGTATATTCTATATCGGCTCATATCAGAAGTGTGGCATCATAATAAAACAAGGCATTTGCTTCAGCATAACTCGGAATCTTTCACCTCTTATAAGGAGAAATATGCAGGAGTATTTCTAAGTACAACTGATGGATATTCGTGGAAAAAATCGAATGTAAAATCGTCCAGAAGAGATTGTAACGCTTCAATAAATTTATATATCAGTTAATAAGCAATGTAATCAAATTTTCATGAAAATGATAAAATCGACCAGGATTTAAGTGTTGCGTTACATGTGCGTTCAATCAATATCAAGTGATGATATACATACATCAAAATATGATATAAAAAGAGCGGGCAAGCTTGGGGCATTAGTAGACTTTTACGCTAAGTATTCCAGAAAGAATAGACGAGAGCGATAGCCAAAGCAGACCATTTAATTTTAACATTTATTTTATACTCATAAACTTTCTTGTTACCAATTAAGGTTCCCACATGGCGGCGGAGGTTGTATTGCGCGGTTATCGTGCTCAATAAGCGCATAGCTCATAAGGTTTATGTGTACCCCAAGCCTGTAAACAACTTCATGATACAACAGGACAATTTTAATCGACGAAAAATGTAAATCGTAACCGAAAATAGTTATACAAAGGACTTCCATTTTATGTTTGCAACACGTAACCCAACAGACCGTTAGTTTCCAGAATAATCTTTTTAACAGAGCATACATTTTGCTCTAATGCATACTTTGTTCACAAATAATGCATTCAAACCCCAGATAATGAGACCATTTGTTATGGAACGAGCGAGTCGTGCTCCCTCAGTTTCATGTAGAATATCAATACATATAATATGGAAACTTTTTGCAATGTCCATGGTTTTATGCATGTTACTCTATCGAAACTAAAGCGTATCTTTCACAATGAATTGCCTTGCTTCATATCCATTACGTGTTGCACGAGCACCGACAGAATGTTTCGTTTCTAGTACGAAATCGCTCGCACGACCATTACACAGTCTAGCTTTAATGAGCATCAACGACTAAAGAAATTAACTTTGCTTGAAGCTCTTGAAACTCGAGAGCTTGCTTTTCATAAATTGAACTGCTATTAGCGTGGAGCAAAGCTAGAAGTTATCAGGTTTTAAATGGGTCAACTTTTACAAGATTTTTTGCAGTTTGTGCAAACTCGACGACTGTGTCGAGACAATGCACACTTTTATAGCCGTTTTGTGTCTTTATTTTTGAGCGAGTGTGACCCATTTCGCTCATTTTCAGAGATGGACGAGCAAACCAGCTTTGCAACAAAAATTTAAATGATATACAAAATATTTGGAGAACTCCGGAAATATCATACTATCATTTACGAAAAGCCTATATGATCTTTGGTGGATTTTGTTTACTATGAACCTGCACGTATCCAACTTTGTTGGATTTATTTTTAAGCAATTTTAATTCGTGAAATAAGTTTCCTAACTCCCTCTACCAACTCCCCTCCCCCACCCATGACTTCGACAAGCGCTTCAACTCCTGACACCAGCTTGTGACAAATGGAAACTACGGTGGGTTGCAAGACAGAACAGGATGCGTTCTGATCTCTCTGTAAGGTGTTCACAATATCTACTTTGTTTTTAGAAGCAAACAGAAGGCCTGAGTCAGATTGACAATGTAATTGCAGTTGTGCGATGACGAAAGCTGAGAACATTAGAGGAAACTGAGCACAGAAATACGAGCACGACCTTGTCACTTCTCCAGCGCTCATCCACGTACACTTTCGAAATTGCGCTATGAATTAGGTCTTCATTAGACGCAATTAATTGCTGAATTTACCTGGAATGTTTTAGAAAATTTTATTTCAACAATCTTCTGAAATCGTTCAAACAATATAAGGTACTACTTATAAACCAAGACCTGTGATCACCGAAAATTTCGAATTTATCTGTAAGACGTTTTTCTTTTATAAACTGTACCACAGTTCTATAGGGGAAAGACCCAGAAAGACCGGACTTGAAGAATGGCATCCATAAGACCATGAGTTCATCAGACAGGTGAACAAGTTTCCAGCACAAGCTGGACGTGGCAACAAATCGAAAGGCCAACTAAATTTTCTTAACAGTTCGACCGGTTACTACACAATATTTTCTCAAAGGATTACTTACCTATTCGCAAAAGTCTCGATTTACAAAGCAAAGGTTCATTTTTAAATATAACGCGCTGGTGTTCATACTTTAATATCATAAATTTACTTGACAACTTGTGGAAGAGAATGAATACCTATCTGGCAGCTGCCAGTGCTTGCGCTTACCCACATGAGGGTAGGTTTCCCGTCATTGTGAGAGTGACGTCACGGACAGAAGTTAGTGAAATAAACGAAGTTTGAGAAAATTCTCTTTAATCATTTCGTAAATTAGGATGAGGGGGAATTGAAATACTCATTGCAAGGGGTAGAAGCCTCTTGTCGTACAAGACAAGGGCAAATGTTGGTCTTCCTGCATCATATGCTGTAGTACAGTTATTCCTGAATTAATATGGAAAACAATTCCAATTTGCTCTCCAATCGACATTCTATGGTAATTTCAAGTGTAAAATAAATATTTTTTCTTATTTCGGTCAGAGCTAAATGAAGTCCATGCCAAGTAAACTAGTAAATTTCTAGACTTAAATTGAAGCAATGCAATTTCTTAGCCTTGAATGATCCGACAGGCTTCCTTTGGAGTTAAAATTCTATATATACTGAATACAATAACACATTCATAAAACATGAAAATTTTCCACAGTATTAAAGAGCGAGCACGGAAATTCAATTTTATTGAGCATAATTTATTGCTAATTCTTAGCGTATTTTCTTCGATCCTGAAATGGTAGCCGATATTTCAGGGCCTATTTACTTTACACTAATTTTTATTAAACTTTTTCAAGTTCTAAATCCGCCTATCTTTAAAACAAGGAAACCAACGACGTAAATTACTTTTTAGTTGAAAAGAGGAGAAGGCTTGTCAACATAAGGTTGAGTCAGAGCCAACATTCTGGTACAAACATGTGGGAATTCATATCATTCATATACTTGTTCATAATTTGAGAAGACTAGTCAGGCTGGGCAATGCAATAAAATTAGTTTTATCGCAGTGATTTCAGAATTTTTGACAAATACGCAAAGCTGCAAAAAGTAGTAACATCTAATCAGCACAAGGGCATCTGATTGACCTCGTTAGCGACGACATACGTGATGTTAATGGCAGCTTTCTCCGTCACCCGCCCTGCTTTTCTCAGCCCCAGGAACAACGGAGCTCACGTCTTCCATAGGTTCCCCATGCAAGCTTATGGCCTAGCATCTGCTGGACGAGACGATCTTCAGGAGGAGAAACTTATCGCTCGCGTAGCCTCCGAGAAAGAGAAACTGCCACGCGGACAATCATGGAGAGATTCACACAGCAAGTGCTTCCTGTTCGGTGACCCTAAAGATGTATTTTGTGTAGCCTTGTTTCGATATCTTATGCGGTACGTAGGTTCAAGCACAAACCAAAATTTATAAGGCCATACTAACCTATACCATGAAAAAAAGATTAAAAAATCTTCCTTTTTTGCAGTCCCGTCCACTTTTGTAACTAAACAGAACTTTACTATTTCGACTCGTCTACGATTGCATGAACTAATCGATCAAAAATTATTATCTATGGAGATGTAGTGCATTCTATCAGAAAAATTTCAAAGTTAGTTTGTCTCAAAATTCTCTCGGTTAATGTCTAAAATGAGAAATGAAAAAATTATGAACTTTCCTTCAGTTTATTTCAATAGCATTGCTACTGGCTAACAAGTTTCATATCTTTGTTTCAATTCCAATAAGATTCACTTTAAAATGATTAGCAACAGCCAGTTTTCGAAAACTAGAAAATCCACTTTCCATGCCCATGATCACGAACACGCAGGACATGGAGTCCTGGAGACCGGCTACCTGGTCCTCTGCCTGGTATAGAAGCGGGCGATAAAAAGTTCATCCCAAAAACTGGACTCACCAGGAAGGGCCTGGGAATTTTGCCCTCAGGCAGCCATGCCTGCTGCTCGTGTGCTCTCCTTCGAGACGGACTTCTATGAAAGGCTTGGCCACACTTCCTTTTACACTGACGACGGCAAGCAGGGAGGTTATTATCAGTTTTTTCTAAGTAAAAAAACAGGGCAATTTCCATTTCTTATTTCCGCGTCTGTGTAGAGACTAATTTTCCAAAAATTTTCAGGGATAAAAATTACAAGCATGTTAACAGCTATGAAATATAATTAATTAAGAATACAAGTCAACATGGCGGACCAATTTGAATATTGCTTTTTCACGATTTAAAATTAATTCTGGTTTCGGTTGACCACTCAAGCAAGATGGGACACGACGAACGGTTTTTAATTCACGGAACGCCATCGACAGGTACTGGGGGAAGCACTTCGGCATAATTCAAACTATTTTCAAAGGTTTTATTCATCAAAATACAAATTTGACATAAAATTAGAATGCTTAATTAACTATGCACAACTATAGAGGTGAACACATTGCGGTAGCACAAAAGGTAGACAAACAAAACCGGAAACTTCAGAACTTTGAATTCCGCTGGCTTTACGTCATGTCAAAATTCATTTGTCCTGCACGAATGAGCAGCTGATTGCAGAAACCAATTTAGCAACAGTGTGCACTCAAGGTTTCCTTCATCGAATTGGTGTCCTTCATTCAACAATGGGCGGATGTACATCATTGTCCTCCCTCGATATGGGCATGTCAATCTGGCAACAAGTAAGTCATGTTCGTCATACGTTCGGCCAAACTGTTTTATTATATGATCGCAGCAGGCGTTTTTTCTGTAGTTGCAGTTTTTCATGAAATACATTTTATGCATTTTACCTGTCAGCTGTGCTAGTCTGAGTTGGATGAATGTATTCATGCCAGCAACGCTCCCACAAACTTCAGTCACCTTGAGTAGGGAATGGTCAAAACCTTTTCATCTACTTCATAAATTGCAGACGCCATTAAGTGATCTAGCACGTTATACATTTACCTTAACAGCTATAAGATATAACTAATTGAAGTTAATAATCTGGGGACACGAAGCTTTACGCCAAAATTTCTGTATATGACGTTACTTAAGGTTTTTTAAAGGTTGGATTCGAAGGTAACTTCCAGATTCATTTATTAAACAAAATGAGCAAACAATACCACATGATGAATTCCACGTTTACTGCTATACCACAGTGAAATTATTGCTTGCCTAACAAAGGAGGTACATGTACATAGACAAACTGGCATTTTTTATAAACATAACCAGGTCTTCTACAGAGCCGGCCGTGCGCGGAAACCTGTGAGCAAGCGTCTCGAGACCAGTCGTCCTTAGTCTTCCATCCCTTAAAACCCGCTAACCTTCCAAAGCTCACGCCTGTGTAACTTCGAAACAGGTAGTTTTGGAGTCCACAGGCGCCAGGCAGAGTTATTCACCTGCCTGAGGAACTGGCGAATCCATCGTTTTGTAAGGTAAATGCTGCTAGTTCAAGAAAAATTATTTCAAGGACATTGAATGATGCAATCGAAATAAAAAGCTTCTCTAAAAAACTAATACTGGATTGAACAACTACACTTGGCAAATTAACTTGCACAAAAATGAATTGGAACTTCGAAAGAAGCTCAAGATCCACAAGCACTTGAGGTAAATTTTTGTTTCAGAACAAAAGTTTCCTGAAATCAATTTTCCCTGATTTCAAGTTTTTTACCTACCAGCAGAACTCCTAAGGTGTATTTTTTGTTTCTTGACAGCGGGGATAAAAGCGTTTGTACACGTTGTCTTTGAGATCTACGAGTTAGTTCTCGAAGTAAAATAGGAGTGTCAATTTATTGAAGCGCAGTGTCATTAGTTGCATTCACACAAGAAGTAAAATCCTAAATGATTGTCTTGTGCTTTGGCTTTAGTTACTACGTAGACCAGGAAGGACGCTCTGAAGGTCTCCCCAAAACTGTGCCACTGCTCAGGAATAGACAACGTTTCGAAATTTTCATGTTCTAACGTGAACACCTTCCCAGAGCGCATTTTAAACATACTATCAAAGCTTTTCATATGGCTCCTCTTTAAAATAAACAGTTTCCAAGCCCAACAGGTAGAGCAATCAACGGCGGCATCTGTAAAGGAGGCGACCGCAGAGAATGTAAAGAGGGGCAAAAATGCTATAGCAAAAAGCAATGCTTCACTCACTCACGAGAAATCTAATGGAGAATAGAAAATACTAGCCAAGCCTGTGAGCAACTTTCCTCTCACTGTGAACAGTTTTATTAGAGCGTGAAACTCGAGTAATCCAGTGAGGAACTTTCATGTTTGAAGGAATGTTAATGTGGACATACAGACACCAGATCCTCCTGGATAGAACCTAAATGCTAGCAAATACCTAAACTTCAACATAGAACTATGGAATTTGATGGTTGTCAAAAAAAACTTGAAACAACTGTCACAAGGAAAAACAAAAAAGCTGAAAAATCTAACTTTCTTTAACTACGCTTGTGAAATTCAGAAGCCCTTTTCACAATCAAGAGAACTGTAAACATTAAAATGCATTCGAAGACATTCACGTAAGGAAATTTTTACATGTTTAAGCTTCCGTACAGCACCGAAAAAAATCAAGGCCATGTACGACCACGCTGCAGTGCCCACGCCCTATACCAACGAGAGGTAGGAATGTAGCTCAACAGTATTAAGTTCTAGATCTTTCTGGCATCAAATGCTGGACACCTTTACAGAATCAACAAGCTTTCATTTCTTTCAGACACAAACTGTTATACATATAAAAAGAATCAACACAAGAGTCATTAGGTTTACCTGGTAATGTTTGCTAGAAATGTAAGAAAAATCAATAGACTAGCCTCTAGCTCTTTGAAGCAACAATTGCTCTACATGTAGGAAAATGAGCTAGATTACTACTTCAAGGTAGAACCTTTCCGAGAGATATCGCCAACAAGCTCTTATGCAGTCGCGAAATACTAAAAACTTTCGAGGCAACCTGAATTTGTTTATGTCCGATAAATTATTCCCCATGGAATATAATCCTCAAGCAAGTGCTAAATGTTGAATATTAAGAAATTTATGCAAACTACGTGTTACGCAGCCACAATAGCCATGCAATTCTAGTGAGGTGGTTGTGGAATACTTCATTTGCAGATTGCATTCGTACGAAATAAATTTTAAAGTTCTGTATAATGTTCCCTCGATCCCGGCTCCATTCCTAATTTCAATCTAAAAAAAATCAGATTTTTATCGAAGTAATAGACTTTCTGGAGCGATTTACTGAAAATGGGAGGCAAGAGAAATGGGAAGTTTCAGTGTCACAGTTGGTTAATCAACTGATCAAAGAAAAATATTTATAAAATTGAACTTCTGTGCGGCGTTAGCGCACGTAGGACTTTTGTTACACAACTTTAAGACCAGTAAATTCACTGTGCAGTCAGACATTCCCGAAATTAAGTGGAAACATCCAACTTATCGCGGCACTGTAGCATTCACATCGGTTCATTAACCATAACTCCACCTTAAGTACGCACTCAGATCTCGCCCGACTACACCCACAAACCAACTCCACTCTCACGTATCTGATCTACACTATCACTCCAATATTAGTTACGCACTGAATATGAGCCGAAGTGAAGCACGCTTTGTGCTGCGAGAAGAAATGCATAGTCATAGAGCCTTCGTGTATTGAGTTCACTTTCCCACAAAGCAGTGCCTCGCTCAGGAGTGTTGTCACGACCTTACAACGTGTCTCTTGCACCGGGCCAAGTTTTTCTCACAGTTTAAGACTAAATACTTTCCAAGCATGGACGACCCTCGAGGAACACAGTTTGGTCGGAGTATCGTATTCATGTTCATACAGTTTACTACATGGAGGTATGCTAGCACATATAATGAATAAGAATGATAAAAATATCTTAGCACCATACTCACCATGGTTAAGTATTCGACGGAAACAATCTTCAGTTACACACCATATAAAACACCTAACTCACTCAGTGAAAGTACCTAGAAAATGGGAGACAGAACATTAAAATCACATTACCAGCACACGATAACTTTACCCACTCAATGAATATTTAATACAGCACGATCACGAACACCACAACACCAAAATCAGAGTACGGTAGAACTCGCGCTACAGCAGCAACTGGACACACCGACACAGACGCTTGCTCGACTCACTCTGTGGCCTGGGGAGCTTTCGACATCGTTGAGAGACTTGCACGCGCAGCTCGTGCAGAACACCTGAGGGTAATTCGCACATCGCCTTCATTATGCACATGCAACTCTTTTACAAAATTACTTCAGCAAAGGCTTATTCGGGCTCCTTGATAAGCTTAATTGGCGAGATAAATTCTCAAGAAGCCTAATATTTAGTCGCTGTTTGCTGACAGCTTTGTGCGTTGGTGAACGTGTGATATGTACCTATATGATTAAACGCATGCAAATTATTACTGTCTTTTTTGTACGTGTGTTGCTACTCAACACGATTATTTGTGTACGTATTGTTATATGTTAGAACTAATTACACTAATGTACCTAAAAAGAAACGCGTAATAAATGATGCGGCTCGATTTCGCTTTCTCCCCCTCTTCGATAGCTTCAATTAATATATATATATATACTTACTAGTGAATCTACAGTAGACTATTTTATGCAAATATGATGCCTTAAAAAATGTGAATGTTATCATTGAAGGCAGCGCTGCTGTCGCATATGCACCTCTCTGTGATCTAAAATATAGAGTTAAGCAATTTTATAACTGTTATTTTGCATACATGATGAAAGCAAGTAGTCGTTCCTTGGCATTAATTTTGCTTCCATAGTGAAGACTGGAGTGCAAACTAAAATTAAGTTACTGCATATTGCTTTATTCTGGTCTTTATTTAGATATGTCTAGATAATAAAGAATGTTGATTGAACTTTACCTTTCGTTAGTCTTAATGGGCTCGCAAAGGAGCTTTTTTCCATGGTATTGTAACTCCAAAATTTTGATAAACTAAAATGTTGTGCGAATATATCGATTTCAATTTTATATGATGGAATAATTAGAATATTGTTATAGATTTGGTATGGAGAACCATTTAAAGCCCTATTTGAATATAGTTTATGTACTTAATATCAACTCTTTTTCATATGAGATAAATCTTAGCAAGTGACTCAAAACCAATGTTTGCATGAGCCAGATTTTGCTTAATACAGTCACCGCATTTCATAGTCCCTTGTATCTCTTTGAATATTTTACTAAATTTTATATCAGTATAAAATTTGATTTTCGGATAGTTCCATTTTCCCTACACGCATACGGGATTAGATTCCTAAATTTAATTATGACTTATATGCCTTTTTAAAATACGACAACAATGATACGTAAAGTGAATAAGCAGGGACATGCAAGCAAGTTGATTTTAAAGAGAATATGATTTTATTTCGGCTACATTGCAGCAAGAAATGCAAATATGATACGCATTTGTCACATCAAGAATACCAACTCTATACGTACAATAAATACTCTTGTCAAGAAAAATAAGAAAAATCTCCTCGTAGAAAGTAGTAACTCTGTCTTTGATATTTCTGAAGTACTGATCCTTCAGAAAGTTGATGGACAGTTGTTGACGCTTCACATGAGTAGGGAACTGTTATCGCGTTATTGATTCCTCAGAAAGTGTCCTTATTTTTCTTCGTTTTAAATGTAACACCGTGAACTCCATCCTCCTATTTTCTGTGCTTAAGATCTGACGATCTTCTAACTAATTCCTTGAATTGTAGAGTTATTATTTTGAAGGATCATTAGTTGGTGAGCGTTCAAGTTTCCGAAGCAGGAAGCAGTCGCGCCACGTATGCTGGCAAATAAAGTAATAAACACTGAAGCAACTTTTGTAACTTTTTTTATCACTGCTGTGCAAAGGAGAAAAAAGAGTTTGGTTTTTACAAACATAGGTGCAGAACCTTCTCTAAAAACTGTAGAAAGGGCGTAATTTTAAATGCAAGTCTTAAAATTGCGGAAAATTTATCCGGATTAAAAAGTATCCCGTTAAAGTTTGTGCTTTTTTTTAGATAAGGTCTTGGATCAATGGAGCAGAGGACAATGCACTGAAAATCAGTGTTGATGATGGGAAACTGCATTTGCTTAGGGGAACACCTGGGGAAATTATTGACAGTGTGTGAAACTTATAGATGAAAATTCAAAGCAGAAGTGAGTAAAGAGAAACAGAAAATTATTTTATCAAGAAGAATATAAATTTAATGTAAATTTGAATGTAAAAGATACAAAAGAAGAAGAATGTTTTTACTACTTAATGTCATGCAACGTTACATGTTCAACAGAAAAAATATGAATTATATTTACCCCAAAAAAGGTAGCTAATGAACAGAAAGTGAGGCCTTAGCATTAATAAACCTAAGTTATGAATAAGAGTATTGTAAAATTCAGTCACATGGGGGAGAATCTTCTCTGAATTATCAGGTAAATAACTCAAAAAAAGAAAAGAAACTAAAAGTTAGCTCTGAAAGATATTTACATGTTTCCCATGGATGGTGAATATGAGTTACGAGTTTATAAGACCTGAAGTGTATGCATTAGGTATCGAAAAGAATGGAGAGCTGTGCACGTTAATAAGTAACTAAGACAGCCAACATTAGGTCTTATCCTCCACTTATCCTCCACTCTTGAAGTGTTTGGACGTGGAAGGGGATAGGCCTTGCTCCTTCACTATATTGTAGCAAGTGAAAACCAGTGAGATCTACTCAAGGCACATGTGCGAAAAAGCCTGACTGAGCAAAGCTCCAGCATGTTTTGAAAGCGCTAAGTTGCATGATACTTTTTACGATTATTATGATTATTTACACATTAGTGATCCCAAGCATTTATTGTCGCTTATCGTTTTGTTCGGTGAAAAACATTAAGCACTCTGATGTGGACTTTGAAACGTTACTTCTTTTTAAGGAATATGGACTTTAATGCAGAATACTACAGGAGATACAAATTGTACAAACTTGTAAACTCGTGAGGGCACACACATATGGAACCACTGCACCACGATTTTTTGTTACATCTACTGATTTCGTGTTTCCAA
The DNA here is from genome assembly GCA_006783055.1 of Trinorchestia longiramus. Classification (NCBI taxonomy): domain Eukaryota; kingdom Metazoa; phylum Arthropoda; class Malacostraca; order Amphipoda; family Talitridae; genus Trinorchestia; species Trinorchestia longiramus. The sequence continues at coordinate 241,532 of VCRD01000178.1, forward strand.
TACCTGTTCTAGTCTATCTTCATTAGGGTTGTGGGATAATTTCAGTCTTGACTATTTGTACAATAAATTAATTTATTTATCGCTCATAAAAATACCCTTTGCGAAAAAAAAAATTCTTGTATTAGACAGGAACAAATTTTGAAGACACGTCTTACAGTTAAATTTGATAATTTCAGATTATATTTTTAGATAAATATTGACGTTGCAGAATCCTTATGTATCAGTTAATTATGTTCTCCAACTTCAAATCTTAAATGCCTAAAGATTGTGATCTTTTTCCGGAAAATACTAAAATAGACAACAGTCGGACACTAGCTATTTTAAAGGCACAAATAGTTTTAATTACTTCATTGCTTGGTTCATGTGCATAGGCTAACGTTCGTTGTATTATTGCAATGACCATTCGTCATTCATATCACAATTATTTATCGTGATTTGTGTGTATCTAAACTCTACTCAAATACCAGACTTTTACTTAGTTCTATTTCTCAATAGTCAAGGTTAACTTCTTGAACAATACCATTCTAACAAGTATTGTTCTTTTATCTGCCGTCTACAAAAGCTATTAAGGTTTCATATTTACAATATCATCTATTATTTACGCAATTACATGATGTGTGTGACCCTGTGTCGCCGTACCTCAATAAATTAAGCTGGATAATCACCATACTAGAAACTTTAAAGAGTCATGTGCTCATACCTAGTCCAGATCAAGGCATTCCTTTCTGTCATCAATGCTAGCTGACCTTTTGGTTCCCTCAATGGACCACCCTACAATGGAGCCTCATTTCCTATCTTTCCTGCCATGCATGAGCTCTGCATGCATTCACAACATTCTCTCTTCCTCTTTGTGACGACTGCGAGTGCAAGAGTCTGGATACTCGAGTGGGTCCATTTCAAGAATTAGTAGCGAACGAGAGGAAAATCATTTCCAAAAAATAAATATTCGACTTTGGACTAAGTTATTTGATCTTTTATTAATTCGATTGTAGTGGAAAACTGGTCCTGAAATATGACGTGACATTACTTTACGTGTGATTCACGCGTCATTCTCATCTGAAGCAAGAATGGTAAGGGCTAAATTTTGCTAAATATTGCATCAATTGCAGGCCAAAATGCAAACCAGCCAATATACCACTAAAATAGAACTTGAACTAGGGCTGGAAAATTGCTTGTGCTAAAAGAAGTAAATTCATACACAAGTTGAAAGGCGCTAAATGATATCGGCTTTTTTAGTCACACGCAGGAGTTGGCCCTCAAACTAAATTATCACTTGTGCATTATATCAGCGGGCATTTTCTTGCATATAGATGGCCAAACTTTAATTCTAACGCAAAATGTGAAGGTTATGAAACGAGATGACTTCCGTGCAGTAATGACAGTTAGACTGGTCGTAGTCGTCGTCTTGATGAAGCCCTGCACAACAGCAACAACTCGCTCCGCTCAGCTGCCTCTGCTGACCACTGGTGACAGAAGTTAACCTTGTGAGGTGGTGGTGAGGTGAGGGGGTGGTGNGGTGGTGAGGTGCACTGGGGGTGGTGAGGTGCAGTGGAGGTGGTGAGGAGCAGAGGAAAGTGAGGAAGTGGTGAGATGGAGGGGAAAGTGAGGAGAGGGGTGGGTGTTGAGGTGCGCGGGCGGTGAAGAGTAGAGAGGGGTAATGAGTAGTAAAGAGGGGTAATGAGTAGTAGAAAGAGGTAATGAGGAGCAAAGAGGAGTAATGAGTAATAGAGAGGAATAATGAGTAGTAGAGAGAGGTAATGGGTAGTAGAGAGAGGTAATGGGTAGTAGAGAGGGGTAATAAGTGGTAGAGAAGGGTAATGAGTGGTAGAGAAGGGTAATGAGTGGTAGAGAAGGGTAATGAGTGGTAGAAAAGGGTAATGAGTAGTAATCAGGGTTGGTGAGGTTGTAATGAGGAGTAGCTAAGAGTGGTGAGTATTGGCAAGGAGTAGTGAGGAGTGGTGCAGCTTGACGATGAGTGGTGAGTAGTGGCAAGGAGTAGTGAGGAGTGGTGCAGCTTGACGATGAGTGGTGAGTAGTGGCAAGGAGTAGTGAGGAGTGGTGCGGCTTGACGATGAGTGGTGAGTAGTAGTATGGAAAAAGCGGTGAATGTTGATGCTGGCTTCAAAAGGCCATCGTAATGAGTGGCAGAATCGTTATGTATTGTTATTGATGGCCCGGTGCTGTCACTAACATTGCTGTCATCATCACTACCACCATCTTGTCAACCACTAAAATGAGCCTTGTTCAGTACTTCTTAGAAAGGGCTAGAAGTGCTGGAGGTGCCAAAGGTGCTGGAGGTGATTGTACATGTAGTGCTGGAGGTGATTGTACATGTAGTGCTGGAGGTGATTGTACATGTAGTGTCGGAGGTGATTGTACATGTACATAGTGCTGGAGGTGATTGTATAATACATGTAGTGCTGGAGGTGCTGGAGGTAACGTAAGGCTCATAGTTCAGTCACTACTGTGTAGTTCTGTTGATAAGAGCCACGGCCTCAGTCCTGGAAAGTTGACTTCATAATGCGAATATTTGACTGCACACAAAGAAAATGTTGTGCTACAAAATCAGAATTCCCTTATCGTGAAAGAGTTATAATAATTGAAGCAATAATAATGATTGTGATCAGAGCGATATTAATATTAACGGCAGGCATCACCAATAATTATCACGATAAAATGTTAGCAATAGTGACCGTAAAATCATTGTATATATAATCAATATAACATTGAAAATATTCTTTAAAACTATCCAAACTGAGTTTTTACGCGGGTAGGTATGAAATTTACCACATGGAATAAATCAACAATTTGCTGATGTGCTTAGCTCTGCCTGTAACCTTGACGAAAAACTACTTAAGAATTTATGGCGGGGTAAAAAGTAAGATATTTTCGATTGTTTTTCATTGAATAAGCTATAGTGAATGTTTTGATCCATTGCAGAATTTGAATCAATTACGGAATATGAAATAATTACGGAATTTCAATCAATTACGGAATATGAATCAATTTCGTAATTTTAATCAGAATAAATATTGGACTTCTGAAACCACGTAATGCCTTCTTTCCCTTAATTTTGCAGGTAGAACGGCACAACTGTGGGTTTTCCTGTACAATCACGGGCATTTTATCACGACTTCAGTTATGAATGACTGACACACCTCTCAACTCGATAAACCAACTTGTTCTTGGCTTGACACTTGATGGAAGGCGTGTGCAAAGTAGAAGGCTCCCAGGGCAGATCGACGTAGGTTTAATACGTTATGATGAATATTCATTCAATCGCAGTCGAACAGAGACGAAGTTCCAAGATTAACTTCTCCCAGAACAGCAAAATACTTCCAGCCGCGCTACCGTTCTTCACCCTCTGCTCCCTCTCTTCCAAGACCCTGTTTTAGAGGAATCCAGATCGCAAAGTTGTTTTCCTTCTTCCTGAATCTTGTTTGAAGAAAACTGGATCAGGCTTCGTCAGACGCAGTGGTAATAGAGGGGATACAATCAGCCACTGTAATCAATATTTTTATCAGATTTTAAATGCCAGAGACCATTGCAACCACTAAATTTGTGATGAGCCCGTTTGAGTAATTTCCTTAACAAATAAATGTCATTAATTTTATATGAGTAGTTGGAGGACATTTAGCAAAACGTTACATTTTAGGTGGAGAAATTTTGAGAAAGACGAAAGCTCTACTAATGGCACACTAAACTTGAAGAAATATGTGTAGTGGGAGTAGAATTGGACACAAAATATATGCTTTCACTGCACGTTCTGGTTATCATATGAGCATTTATTAAAGTTTCAATGAAAGTTCTGATTCTGTTGCAGGAAATCTATCGCTAATCAAATGCCCATTGGATGCAGAACCACTGAACAATGCGCAATGAGTTTATTGTCCTCCTTACAACACAGTTATCAAGGGTGTATTGATGCGCGGGATTGGTTTCATTGAAGTATAAAATTGAAATAAATTGAAGTAGACATTAACTAGAGTGCGTGACTGTAGAAAGTCAGAGAAATAAATGAAATAAGAAGTAAAATTTAAGTTTCGGCTGGATATATGCAAATTTAATAAAAATTAATAACGAAATTGTTCTTTTTCAGAGGGTCAGGGCCGAATATTTCCCATGAAACTTTTACCGGATAAGCGTTCTTGTATTTTTAAACAAAACTCAAATTGTATGAGAATTAATGCCCTATTCCAAGATGCAGGTTGTCTGCTAACGTTTTATTTTTACCTTCAATTCTGTAGGAAATTGAAATTCTATCTAACACACAAATCACGATTTTTAAAAAAAATTCATCAGCACCAACTAAATTGATCAAACTCTAGTGTTGAAAGCTTGTTGCATTTCCTAGCAGCAGTGATGCAATCAAATTATTTTTACTGTATCCTTCAGTAAAACACTATTCAAATAAAACAATCAAACTTCACTCTTTCCCACCGTGGGTGCGGCCAGCTAACTTCCGTGAGGGAATCCCTCTAGTTGTAATACATAAAAAAACCGTTAGTTTGGAGGAAGAGTTGATTTCCGAATGATATACCAATGCAGTTAATTTTAGAGTACTGTTGAAGCAAAGAACTGTAGATGAGATAGCTAGAAGTAGGTATACGTAGAAAATTATATAGATACAGGATTGATATAGAAATTATAATTATAGTAGAAAATTTGTCTTAAATACTGCTCATTCATGTGGCTCTTAAAGTGCAGCAAGTTTTCAAATAAAAATTGATATTTTTTGTTAAAAAATTTGTATTCAAAGGACATCATGAAAAGGAAATAAAATACCATTACGAAAAATTTCTTTCAGACACGTGCGTAAACTTGACTTAGACTATGGAATCGCTCAACGTCCTGAGAAAAAGAAATTTAAGCTTTGCATGTGTGTCCACAGTTTAAAGGATCAGGTGGGAAGTAGAATAAAATATCACAATTACACTTCCTGAATTTATTTGGTAAAACATTTCTCGGCACCTTCAGATCAGAGTTCAAAAAGTTCACAGGATCTTAACCTTTGGTTGATGTAGGCCAACTAGGAGAGCATGGTCAGACGAGTCTACGAACTCTGCTGTCTGCCAGCACCGCTGTCTGCTGCCAGACTTATTAGGAAATTCTTGTTTATTAGGGGACACCAGTAATATTTATACAGTTGACTCCCTGTTTTTTCCTCACTGGAAACCGATACTTAGTTTCCAGTTTTGCTTCGATAAATATGGCAGTCTATTTCAACATGATATGAATGTTGCAGCCTACTCTTACATACATTGATGTTACATCTTTTGGGTGCATTAAACAATGGCATAGTGATATTACTACTCTTGCAAACATTAAACAATCATGTTGAGTCACGGCTGAGAACATGCAGTACTTTCCTACGTCTTGAGAAATTCGAGTTTTCTAGCAAACGGCAAATAAAACCGCAATAACTTTTAAGTTGGATCTGTACGATACATTATTACGCTACCTGGAATTTATTTACCAGGTAACTTTGCATCAGTGCTAAATATTAAGAATATTAACTTCATTGAGTTTAGACGAGTTCGTTAATGCAAGGTACAGCAAAATAAGTTCCATTTTTAAACGGTACTTCCTTTGAAAACAGGAAGTTATGTTGTCGCACCTTGTATTCATTAAGTCTGTGTGGGGATCGACGTCAAGTTGGGAGCACTTGAATGTGTGAGATAGAGAGCAAGAGAGTTAGAAGCTGAATTTTATGCAAAGTACAAATATACAACAATATTGATTATACGGAAGCGGATAATCGTAAACGGTCTGGAGTCCCGTTGAAAAATATAAATATTTGGTTGGATATGGAGTTACAATATGAGTTCATGCCGAACAAATTTAACACCGAAATCTGACGTAATAGTGACACAGCTGACTCTCGTCAACTGGTTCTCCAAATAAGAGATTTCGAATAGTAATTGCAGACCAAAACATACGGGTTGTTTTGTGGATACTTGCATACTTGATCTGGCTTGGTGTCAAAATCCTACATCTCAGTAGAAAAAAAGATTTACTCGATTTCTGTGGCAGGGCTGAACTAAAAATACACAAAATATGTAATCTCTTATTCATTTATTGCCATGGTGGGGCAGAACTGCGAGAAAATAGTTAGCTCTAACTTCACTCTATTTAACTGATATTTTCTAATTTTTGTTTTCTGAATCAACAGAAACTAAAGTAAGCTTTGCATTAAGAAAATTCTCCGTTCGTTGAATTTTGTGTCGAACTTTATACTTGTTAATGATAAGTTCTTCTTTATGATGTTAAAAGAGAATTCAGTTAGCTAAGTTATCACCAACGTTCTATAACCCTTTCTAAAAAAGTGAAGAGGTCTACTTTTTACTCTCCTGCATTTTAAAGCTTATTCTGAACATGACTGATATATATCATGAGAAAATTGAAGTTAATCATTCACCTAAATTTGTTCGTAAGGACTTTGTTTAAATTATATTCAAGCATTTACTACCCTGGGAAGCAGCGAATTAAATTCTCAGCGTTTTATTCTGCTAAACCGTTAGACTCCCACACGAATGACCAATTTTCATCTCTCTACTCACGTCTAATTTCTGAAGAGTGCAGCAACGATGTGTGGAACGGAGAGCGCTATCACATCATCCGTTACTCCTGCACTGAGGAGGTGGATATCTGCGTTTTGCCTCCTGTACTGGCGGCAAAACCTTGCTTCGCCTTCTGCACTGGCACCCAAGACCGCGTTTTGCCTCCTCCACTGGCAGACAAGACCGCGTTTTGCTGCCTGCACTGGCAGACAAGACCGCGTTTTGCCGCCTGCACTGGCAGACAAGACCGCGTTTTGCCGCCTGCACTGGCAGACAAGACCGCGTTTTGCCTCCTGTACTGGCAGCAGCGTTTTGCTTTCAACGTAACACAGAGAAAAACATTCTCGCGCAAGCACTCGCTCTTATCTCTGCACCTTGGAATCTGAAATGAAGGAGGTGAGACTTCGGGAAAACGAGGATGTTTAAGAAAGCGGTGTGCACCATCTTACATGGAAACCGTGTTTTTGAAATGCATTTGTTTTTCAATCAAGTGGATATAATAGGCGGAACATATCTCTTCACTCTTGAGGGATACAAATTATTGTTCATGAAGTGCATTTCATGGTGAAAATATAAAAAATCACGTCAAGGTCTCAAACGAATTTGCCATACAATATGCGTATATTTAAACTACAATTTTCGACTGACAGTAAAATTCATTTTACAGCAACCAAAATTTATTAATTTTTCATCGGTTAATAAATTCGTTTGAATATGGGTAAAATGTATCAAATGTATTATTTAAAATGAGACACAATGCGAATTAATAGAGAAATGATGACTAGAATTGTCAATAATTTCTTTTGTTTTCAAACCATGAGTCTTTTAAATAGGAAAAAACTACTTGTGCGAGAGCAAGTAATTAGGCATGAGATGTTTTTAAAAATCATTAAGCTAAGTCAGCAGCATAGTGGCTTTGAATATTCATGTACGTGTCTTCCGAAGGGAAAATTACGGAGAGTCAGGGCTATTCATGTAGGGTGAAAATGTGAAGATTCTGGGTATTTATGCAAGGTAACATTCCTAAACGCCATCTGCATGCAATAGTCAATTAATTTATTTGTCCCATTGTAAGAAATATTTCATATCTCCACATTGTAACCTTGAAACCTGGTTAATTTCACCTCAACCAGAGCGCCATGTGAGTGACGATGTGAATGGAAGCAAGAAGGCTTGAGAATACATATCAAAAGAGATCTCGTACTAAAACGTTCCGTGATGCTTTGAATCAGTGTATAGAAATGTATACAAAATATCGAAAGGGTGTGCTTATGCGTCCTTCATGGGAAATTAGTGCGAATAATTGTTTCCTATTTCAATAAAATTTAGAGACAGAGCACCTGGCAATCAGTCCTGGCACAATATAGTGAGAGTTTTCATTTTTTTACATTTAGAGCTAATATTGATGGAATTTACCATAGTTCAAATTACCTTGAAGACAAAATACCAACGAAATTATTAGAAACTTATTCGTCATTTATAATTAGAGTTGCAATATAATGCAAGTAAAACACAAGTAGAAATTTCAGCTTAATGGAATCAATGACTGGTCGTCTCTCATTAGAGAAGCATTCACTTTACAAGAAACACTCATCAGTAAAATACGAGTATCAACTCAGCGCTTGTCATGAAGTGGTCATCGTAATACCATCAGTTACACTTGATGCAATATTATTTAACAACATCCGGGTCTTTAACATAGTTTTCTTCATTCCTAGTTTCGTAAAATATATCATTTTAAACTTAAAAAATAATTCAATCATTATGTGTACATGAAGTCTGTTAAATTTAAAGTAATACATACTTGTATATAAGACAGCTCGTACACTTCTTACATCATAACTCTCAACCAAAAACGAGCACGAATGCAAGCCATCTTCTAACAGAACTTCATTGGAAAATTAATTACCTCATGGCCAAAAAGTCCAAGCGTCACATTACACAAAAATGCAGAAAAGGATGCGTTTTTTCTTGTTTAGTAGAAATTTATTATTTTCTCGGTTGACTCGAGGTGCTCCGAGTCCGCGAGTTGCAATTTTGTGGTTTTGTTAACGTCACAACACCAATGATAGTACAGTGTTTTCTTGAGTTGAACTTTCCAATGCAGGTTTATCTTTTGGTTTTCTTACATTGTTAAAATACGAGTCACGTTGTGGGACGAGAAACTTCTACACGTTTCTTGAAATGATAATGAGGACTTATTCTTCCAGCGAAACTCGAGCCACTGCAGTCTGTACGATAAGACGTTGCAGGTGCTGCTTCCCTATCTATATTCCTAACACGTCTCTTTAAATGTAAAAAGAAAAAATACTAAAATAAATTTTGAATCATTTACAGAACTGAATTTTGTCTATAAGGACATTTTTTTACAAATATGGTTGATTAAAAATGTGTTAAGCTCACTCTAAAAATAATTAACTGTCACTGATTATTTTCGCCCTGGGTTGTTTAACCTTGAGCTGACAATGATTAAAGTTGTTTGAAGGGCTTTTAAGCTCACTTCCAGCGTACAAATCTTTTTTAAAGTCAAAGAGAACTCATGTTAATTTTTTAAAAATTCTTATTTTAAAAATTGTGAGAAAATAAATCTAAGCCTTCACTGCCACATTACTTTAAAGCTGACATTGTGACTACGTGCACAAGTCGTATCTAAATAGCCAAAGGTGGTAAGGTCTATTTACTGCGTAGCTTTATTATCGCATTACAGTACCCGTCATCAGTTCACAAAATTAAGTGGTTAGCGCTATTGCTTAATTAATAATTCAGACAGTTAATTAATATCTGTCGCAAAATAACGACAACGACTACTTCCAAACGAGAGCTCCGAATACGAATTACAATGCAAGGTAAGTTAAGGTACAGAATGAACTACTACGCATGTATATCATTAATAAACAATACAATTCTTTGAATCACACAACTATGAAACAACATACCAGCAGTTTCAACAAAGACACATGGAATGAAAGAATGTATTAGTGATTTAAACAGAAATATTGAAGACAAGCATGCAAAGTTTGGCAGCTATGAAATGTCAGCTATTTTGTAGAGAATAATGAGCTGGTTTTTTTTTGAGGAAATTATTCACATATGATGTGAGCTGTATGTGATACTGCTTAGTTGACAGCATTGAGGTCGAACCTGGGCTGATTAATTATGAAAGTTTGAAAATATAATTAGCCTTGGTATTATTTATGGGGATGAAGTTAATTAATTTACGCAGGTTTAAACTTACTTACAATGACATAGGATATCAGGGTTGGAGGTAGAGGTTGACTTTCTCCAGAGAAAAAATCGAAAAGATGTTCATCTTAAGAAGCAGTGATTTGAAAGAAAAAACATAAATTCATTTGACATCAAAAGGAAAGCTTTATGATTTATCTATGGATAAGTTTCGCAGTTCACAAGTTTCCAACTTACAGAAACATTTTTTTATTGAAAACATACACCTTTTTAGTGATCCGTAGATTTCAAATGATAAAAGATTGAATGCAGTTTTAATTATTAATGTTTTTGAACTGGGATACTTTTCGACCTATTGCACTGCCACTAAATGAACGTTTAAACTGTTTACTACGATATAAACTGCTGTTTCTATCATTGTAATGACTGCTGCTTTAATTATGGCAAACTATTAATTGCTTTTCTTCTACGATCAGATCAAATGATACGACTAACCATGTCGTATATCAAGACTTTCTGTAGCACTCGTGCGTTTAATCATTATGTCGTATACTCGTGTTGATAATCATCATAATCTGATTTGTGCATTCTATGGTTTACGAATTATGCATAGAATGTTTTATTCGAGTGAATTTCTCTGCTATGCTTAAGAAAATACCTAGCATTCCATCTTATACTTCGAACTGTTTTGATAGATGCTCTGATGGGGAGTGTGTAGTGAACAAGCTATCTTCTGGAATTTAATACTCTTCCCTGTAACCAAATCTGATTCCAGCCTCAAGTCTATCATATCCTGACGTTGACTCCCAACCTCAAAGAAAAAATGATCTAATCATCTTTTTAGTCAGATATTTGCATCGTAAAATTTTACTCTCATGAAACCAACTCCGACATCACTGGCTCAAAACATGTTCTCACTCTAGAACCCTGTTCATGAGTATACTGCATATTCAAATTGCAACGTAAATTTTAGGACTTAGACTGCCTCTCCATAAGCGTCCTAAACATTGCATCAGGAAAATTATTGGAAAAATAAGAGCTATTGACCTGCTGGTATTATACTTTTTTCGATACACAAACTTTGCCTGGACGAAACTTGAAAACTAATCGAACAAGAACAAGAATTCTTGAGCTCTCAAGTTCAGCAACCTCTGGGCTGATACGGTAGTTCGGCTGCTTCTATTACGATGGAGTTATAAAAGCTTTATGAGAGTTAAATTCTTAGCAAATGAAACTGAATACAGTTGCACTCCTGCTAATTTGATGTGGCTTGCGTTATTTCCCATTTTCAGTAAGCAGCCGTGCAAGGAATTTCGAAATTAGTACAAATTAAAATCAATTCAGAACCCCGTTAAATTTTATTTAAAAGCCAAGGTGTTATTGAGATGTAGTGAATTTTCAGATAATATAACTTCATGTTAAAATGGCTATTGAATTTGTTGCGAAGATAGAATTCATAGCACAATCGATATGAGAGAGAAATCACTCGATGCGATTCATTTCCAAGCAAAGTAAGTCTAAAACTATAATAAAATTCTGAGCTGAGTTCCCACGAATTCTAAGAGGCTCAACAAATGGAAGTTTTGTTCAAAAATGAGACACCGAAGTTCGCGAGCGACGAGTTTGGCTTCGTACACTGCAGACTTTTTGAGTATAAATTTGATTATAGGAAAAAAAATTGAGGGAAAAGCTAAACATTGGTAAATAATTTTGAATAAAGTAAAGATTATAAGAAAATATTTTCGAATGAGATTTTAATGCCACATGAAAATATTCTTTAATTATATTTTCGAAATAAACAAATATTTTAAAGTTGTAATTGAATACTTGGAAAATATTTTTAATCTTATTTCATTGTATGAAAACATTTTTTAATGCAGATCTAGGGGTCTTTATAGTTTATTCCGCAGTTTTTCTCTACAATCAAATAGGCTAATTTGAAGTTACGTGTTGAGTTCACTGATCGCTTTTCAGGTTGTGATTTACGAATATAGTTCGAAAAAGAGATACAGTAATCCTTCAACGGAAAGTCATGTAGAGACAGGCCGAATAAATTAGTACAATGTTCTGCAAAATTCCCATTCTCTCCTAGCGGAACCATATGGTAGCCCAGGATTTATAGTGAAATAAACACCTCTCAATTAAAAACAGTACATGGAAACATGTTTTGAACATGTTAGATACTTGCACTGATGTCTCAACCGCAATGCCTAAGCTTGCCAGTGGCAGTTGCGTCATAGTTACACTCCAGGGCCTTTTTTGCGTGACGCATCATTTCAAAACGTGGAGCCGAAATGATGCCGTTCAAAAATTAGGTTATAGTAACTATCTAAGAACATATTTTTGAATGTGAGGTGAGTAAACATTCATAATAGATTCATGACAACTGTTTTACACATATTTTTGATATTTTTTTCTACAATTTTAAGTGCAATATTAAATTGAAGTCTGTGGTACCGTATGGTACCGCTAGGATGGTACGAGTACAAACTTATCCTACAAATAAGTTTATTTCACAGGTCCCTCACAATCGATAAAATTTTGGTTATATTTGGGGAAGATGGAAATGAGCAGGATATTTGTATGGAGCCTCCTGATGTTCACGATTTGACAGATGAAGATTAAAGTGATGAAAATTTGGATAGGAATTGTAATGCAGACAAATTATCACGGGGACAACTTATGGCTGCTGCAGAGCTGTGCTCTCGCAATATGGAATTGAGTGATGATCAGCAGGATCAATCTGCCAAGAGGATTTAATCATTAGATCATAAAACTACTGCAGTTAAACGGCGAAAAGTGGCAAAAAATATTTTGTGGACAAAAGGGAATAAGTCAGGTAGTTGTGGTATTTTTCCTAAATGGAATTACTCAAGAGAATCGGATTTCTCACCTACTGAGCCTTTTGGATCTTCATCAGTGAGGATATTCTACAGCATGTGCAAACTAAAATGACAAAATATCAATTGAAAAAATTGGCCTTATATGTTAGAAGAAACTAGCAAGTTGAAGGTATTTCTAACCATTTTTTTATTGACTGGGTGCAATGCTCTTCCCCAAAATCATATCTACTGGTCAAATTCGTATGATGTTGACAACAGTGCCGTTGCTAATTCTATGAGACGGGATCATTTCAATATCGGCATGAATTGCTTGCCTTCCAATGTTTCTGATCTATTGGAGACATCTGGCAAATACATCAAAATGCGACCTCTCATTCTTCAATTGCAGGAAAAGTTTATGGAACATTTTGTATCCTCCAAAAAATATCGCATGATGAAGCTATAGTTAAATATTTTGGATAACATGAATGCAAGCAAGCGATAAGAAATAAACCTATACGCTTTGGGTATAAAGTGTGGTACCAAAATACTCCTAGTGGATATTTGTGTGTTCTTGATTTATCAGGGAAAGCCATGCAGAGGTAATGAAGAAATGGAAGGAAAACTTGGTGAATGTTCTTCAATTGTCTTGCATCTACTGTCAACTTACAGCGTCGAGAAGACTGAACTCTCATTTAATTTCTTCTGTGATAGTTTGTTCACTTTAATGTCATTATTACATGAACTATGACACAAGGGCTTCGATGAAGCAGGTACTCTTCGTGTAAATCGCTTTGTAAAATTGTGCCCTACAAAATTTCCTCAGAGTTTTGATAAGGCAGCAAGAGGAGCTTATGATGCTGTTCCATGTAATTAGAGAGCACTACCATCATGGTCACGCGGTGGAAAGATAATGCAACAGTCACAAATGCTCGCAATGCTGCAAATGTCTTGTTGGGTTATGTATGCAATTTTTCGTAACTACCATACAAATTAAATAAAAATCACATTTAATTTATGTTGAATAGTTTGTTTTATTATTTAGTCTCTCTTATTTTACTTATTTTAATTTTAGAGAAAATTAATTTTCATAAATGGACTAAATCGGACCATATTTGCACACATATTTTTCTTGCGGTACTATATGGTACCAGCCTGTATTTCACAAAATATAATACATTATAGTATATTTTCTTCATAAGTATTTTTATATAGTACACACACTGATACCGAGCGTAATAGGTCATTTAAACAAAAAAATTCATCGGAGGGAGTGGATGAACGTAATTTAATTACAAGAAAGACGGCCATCGGCACTGGAAGAGTGAACCAAATAAAATATTTACTCCACGATACAAATAGAGAATGACAACATAATGAATTTATGATCTACACTTAGCGAAATAAAATAAATTCAAATTTAAGGGAAGGGAAAATATCATGGCATAGTCGGAGAAGAGTATGAAAATTAGAAAAAGAACTGTAGTAAACATACCCAGTGTGAAATATTACTTTTTGTAATTAAGTAATGAAGCAAGCATGAAAACCAATGACAGTGTCCGAGCAAAATACCTGATACGGAACTAAGAGTGAGAAGAACAAGCTGAATACAAGAAGAGGAAGTAAATACCAACGATCAATACTTCGATACAGACCCTACGTAGGGACGAGAATAAGCAGAATGCAAGAAGCGGAAGCAAAACGCTAACAACAGTACGTGACACAAGTGGACTTCAACAGACAGGAGATAACGAGCAGAATGCAAGAAAGGGAAACAAAGGTAACATCAGTACGTGACACAAGTAGACTCCAACAAACAGGAGATAACGAGCAGAATGCAAGAAGGAGAAACAAAGGTAACATTAGTACGTGACACAAGTGGATTCCAACAAACAGGAGATAACAAGTAGAATGCAAGAAGTGGAAGCAAAAGGCTAACAACAGTACTTGGCACAAGTGGAATGCTACAGATAGGAGAAAAAAAGCAGAATGCAATTAGGGGAAACCAAGGTAACGTCAGTAACTGGTACAAGTGGACTTTAACAGACAGGAGAAAACAAGCAGAATGCAAGGAGGGGAAGCAAAAGGGCAAACAAAGGCCAGGGAGTGGCTCAGGAGGCACAAGAAGTCAGATGGTACAGCGCTGTCCGCTCATGACGGCATCACGAGGTCACCACAGCAACATCGTGGGTTTGAACTGGCAACATTCCAGCATCAAATCCCTCGAGCTAGAAAGTTCGTATTTCACAATCATATTGTGCCTATGTTAAGTAGTACAGCGTGGTATTGAGATTTATCACAAAACACAATTACGAGCATGTTGCATGAAAAGATGAGCTTTCCAGTTTGGTATATACGAATATTAGAATATTTCTTCATTTTGAGTCTTTTTGATGATCATCAAACTTACTGTAAAGTTGAAAATAATGCCATATTCTGCACATTATTTTAGTGTTCGAGACGTATAGTGCGGCATGGTGCTTGTCAGTGCATTACTGTCCAATGTATAACTCCTCTTTCATAAGATTACTTGTTAAAACCACATACCAGTGCCAGTTACACTACAATGCCACACTCGGGCTTGTTATAAAAGGACAAATGCCCGCCCGTAATTCCAATTAGCGTTGTATAAGAACTTGTTAGTCCAGAAGTGGTAACTTCCTCCTCAGAGCAATCTTTCCTCCAGCATACTCGTGCCAGATGAGGACAGACCTTGAGGAACATGGATAGAGTAAGGCAATAGCAACCCGTCGCTTGATCCATTCTTGTGCTGTTACTCAAGTGTAGCGACAGAACAGACAGCAAGTACTGTGTTAAGTTTTAGATTAAGAATGTGTTAATGTTTTTTCTATTAACAATATGACATTAAAGTACGATATGATGCAATTCTTCAGTTGTGAAAGTATATTATTTTGCTTCAGTGTCAATGTTATGGCATTTAAGAAATAGGCTAATGTTTAGGCGTCAGAATATATTATGGTAATTAATATGAATATTATCGTATTAAAGAAGCATGCTTCACGGATTAAGATATAATATTATAGCGGCCGTGACTGTTAGTCACTTTTTAATGAGTGAACTAAAAGCGACTGTAGGCGTTGCTACGATTTATTTACGCATATCATAAAAAAAAATTGAGTACGTTAAATAAATTCTATCAGGAGATTTACAGCACTGTGAGCCTGCAAGTAACTAAATGGAATATTTATATTTCCTTATTGATAAATTTTCAACTAGTGCTATTGTATCAGGTGAACATTTGTACGTTGCTAAACCTCCAAGAATTTTTTGTGATCTACTTAAATACGTTTGCTCGTAATTGAAATGAAAATTTCATAGGTTTGCAATAACGCATTTTTTTAAGGTTGGCAATAAAACTACAGGTCCTAATAACAGTCCATTCATCGTCAATAGAAAGTCAGTTGTCAGTCACGAGAATCACAAACACTCAAGTTCGAGAACAATAAAAATTATTGTCATGTATTCAATCGTTCAAAAAATAAAATAAGTTTTTACAGCGCATTGAGTGGCCTTGACTGTCCAGAGTCTCATAATTTCTTAATTGTAGACATACTGACCATATTTTTTCTTAATAAGGAAACCCATATCATTGGAACAGGTGATCCTTCATTTCATGTCATCACTATCATGTTTGCTAAAGTTTAAAAAATGCACTAAGACTATCGCACAGCAAACATCGTGCAAAATTTTTTATAAGAAATGGATGAGAATTTTCCACATTTAGCTTCAGGAATCTCCCACTCTAACCTCGCCGTTGTATGACGAGGTGCTATCATTGTTATACGACTATGTCTTATTAATTACACTCAGTATGGTGTTTTTAGAGAAATACTTTCGATGCACCTACAGGTGCAAATGTCAGACTTGATAGCATGACTATGGAGCATTAACCTTGCTTTGTTATAGTAATAAACTCTGTGCGTGGCATTTATGTATAAATAGCGCACCAGTGTGCAAACGAAGACGCTACGTACTGGCACACTCACCTTTGAACTTATGGTAATCAGAAATACTGTAGCCATATATGGTGACATCGGACTTTATGAGTTCTCCCAAAGTGCATTCACATCCAGAGTTTGACCCTGAATTTGAGCCTCTGGTCAAGCCAGAGCGCAGTCGCAGAACTGTGTCTGATATGCAAAAAAATGATAATGTATGTAATTCTTCAAAAGACCTCTTTTTGTTGTGGTTATCACATCAAAGTTTCTGAATAAGTTATATGTTTTTGTAGTACATCAGTTATTTAAAGGGTTTTTTTTTAAATGTTTAAGAGCAATGAGAGGCCAAATCAACATACAGGGTACGACAACGTAACATCCTTTTTTCAAACCAAAATGCATTTTAAAAAAGGAAGTTATGTTGGTGCACCCTGTACTTCAGATCACTGCAGTGCGTGTTCACGGTTTTACTGTTGCACACGCCTGCGAAGAATAGAATCATGTAAAATATTTCCAAAAATCTTCATTTGGTTATTGTATGCAACAGAGCGCGGAAGTTTTCCTTAATGTATTTCAACAAGGAACTCAAAAATTGATGTGCTAATGTGATTTGAGGTAGTTCATCGTGTCAATAACGTTTACGACACATATACATCATAAAACGATACGATATGACAGACATTGTATGTTCTATCTTGATATAAGACGTGCTGTCGTTTATCACGTTGCTAACGTTTAAGATACATTTACCATTTTAAACATGTGAGAGAAGCGTTTTTCAAACATATGAGACATTGCGTACCACAATGGCGCAGGTGCCAAAAATATGTTTTGAACTATTCTCATACAGAGTACATGAGTTTGGACCCTGCTATTTCAATGGGACGCTACACTTGAGTGGACAGCAATATCGCCTAGTTGGCAGGACCAAAAAATCAAGCCTGGCTGCAAGATTTCGCTTGCATAGAAAACGAATTTTTTACCTGGTGGCATTTTCGCCCTTGTTGCACGGAGGGCCTCAAGTATCTATGCTAACATTTTTATTAATTATCTGTGTCAATTTTAGTGAGTATTTTTGAAGGAAGCTGGTACGCAGTTTGTTTCCATATTTTGTTAGCAAGGTATAATTTAAGCGATTAGCTCATCCAGTAAGTAAGCAATTTTGTAGTACACGTGGAAATAGATAAACTTTTCCAGCATTTTTGGGTAATTTTATTCAATATTGATGCAAACCAGGCTTTTTGAAAGTTGCAAGTTTTTATTCGAAAGTTGCTTTTAATATTTTTTCCGATCAGGGGATTTTTCGAATCGAATGTTCCAAGTTTTAGAATAGAATTTAAAATAGAAATAATATCTTCAGCGTTTAAATGAGAAAAAACAAATCCTAGCTCACGTTTACTTAGCATACAAATTTACAACGGAGAGCTACTTCTATGGAACCATTCCTGACACTGAGGCCAATTTATTTCAACGTGAAATATTCATCAGTGATGGTTTCACCAATTCTACGCACGCTATCGCTGTTTTCGCCAGGCAAGGACTGAACTCTAAAAGTAGCTACTGTACCTATGGAAGAATTGTGTAAGGTCTAGAGTCTAGACTAATATCGCATGGTCAGCAAAGGGAACCTTGTGTGTCAGAGGGCGTTGCGTTCTGCTACGATAACGAACGTGATGATAGTTGAGTGCCGTCAGCGCACGTCGCACAGCTTCAGTTTTTAGCGGTCATTGCAGTTCAAGTGATTGCGTGCAATTGCCACTGTGTACAGTAATAGGTAGGCACTTGACCTAATTTTGTTTATCGCATAGTCAAGGTAAAGTGGAGAAAAATATTATGGGTGTAGCAAGTAATGACTTTTAAGCATGGATAATAATTTTGCATTTTTGGATCATAGTTAACATTAATTTTGTTGTTGAACTAGTTCTTGGAGCTGTATTAGCCACTCTGTTTTGAACAGCCACTTAACTGAATGCACTTCGTATACATTGGGGATAGTGCACATATATTTTACGGATAACAATAGAGAGAATACGATGTTAAGCCGTCGAAAGCAAACCTGAATAAGAAGCCTGTGTGTAATTTTATGAAATCATCACCCATTCAATTAGCAAAATCTTTATCTAGGGTATAAGAAATTTTTATAGAAATAGCATTTTTATAGAAGAACATGAATATATTTTGTCAACTTTACTAAGAGACATTCGTAAAGGGCAATAATTCATGAAATTGTACAAAAATTGCATGAAACAACGCTTTAAATTGGCACTTATGGTTTTCAAGTAATATTGAAGACAACAAGGTAACTTTTACAAGTCAAACGAGCAATTTTACGAAAAATTGAAGCGTATTTGAACTTGATCAAAATTAAAATTATCAGTTATAAATATAAAAAATTTCGCAATATTCGACAAATTCAACTTCAGCAAATAAATTCATAGCAAAAATGTTGAATGAGCTTATGTGTAGCTCTTTACTAACAATTTTTGCTCCTAATACTCACATTAGTTGGGAAAGAAATAACTCCTTGAAATATTAAATAAGATTCATTGGTGTTAAAAATATTTTCATGGGGTACAAATTAAAAGTCTCATGACAAAAATTCGCCTACAAAACTGAGAAACCAACCACCAAAGCAGGACATGGTCTTTTTGAAGTCGAATATCGGAAGTGAAAACTTTCCTTATTGGCAGTCACTGAACAAATGTTCAATATGATTCACCATTAGTTACCTTTTATTACTGTAAGACGAACTTATTAGTCACCTTTCATTATAACTGTGGGGCAAACTTTTTACCGGATGCTGTAAAGTAACTTTCTTTTTTCAAAGCGCTTTGCTTTGAAAAAATTAAGTCAAGTTGCTGTACCCTGTATTAGTTACAATAATTCACTGTTGCCGTAGGGCAAAGTTTGGGCACGTATGGCTTGTGAGCATCTGAGGCTCTTTTGATGATTGCATCTGGCTCGCAGATAAAACATAAAATATTCTCACGTGTTTTAATCTATTCTTTGATTTTTTCAGGAGTAATTTTCCATTATTTTAATAGGATGATAACAGCCTGCGTTGGCTGCTGCAGGTAAACAGGTACACGCACTGTTTTTAATGAGTACGCTCGGTCATTTGTTCAAAGCTAACTCTTCCACAAATAAGATGGGGAAAAGAACAAAGATGAAGAGTATCGTACATTTCAGGACGGATGGACCGAAGAATTCGCAAAGTAAATGCGTTTAACGGGTGAAAGCCTCAATGCTTGCATGAAGCTTAACCTCATCAAGTATCAATCAGACTACAAAGCCATCAACAAATCCATGTAGCACCAGAAGTCTCATTAATGATGAGTATTATGACAGAGGCTTATTATACCTACATTTGGTTTAATTTAGTCTTAAAACGAATTGTATATCTCTCACTGAAATATATTTCAAAATATTTTGCTTTCATGGCTCTTTGAGTCGAAAATGTTCCTGACCCCTGCTGTAGGGTAAACTTTTTATTATATGCCATTCATTATTACCGTAGGGCCAACTTCATATTTAGTAGCCATTCATTATTACCGTAGAGCCAATTTCTTATAATAATAGTTACCATTCATTATTACCTTAGGGCCAACTTCTAATCAGTTGCCATTCATTATTACCGTATGGCACGAAAAAACTAGACGGGGACACGGCTGCGTGCAGGTACGAGTGTCTGCAACAGCGTCAGTGACCAACTTCCTGAGGTGGCCAAGGTCGGCCGTGAGTCGCCGCTGTATCACCGTTACCACAGCCCTGCCTGCCACTCCTTAAACGAACCTCGCGCCCTCAGGGCACACCTCGCTACGTAAAGAGCATGAGGCCCTTGCAGAGCTCACTGATGAATGACAGAGGGACTGTTTGAAAGAGAGTGAGGCCCTTGCAGAGCTCACATGGTCTGTTGAATGACGGAGGGACTGTTTGAAAGAGAGTGAGGCCCTTGCAGAGCTCACATGGTCTGCTGAATGACAAAGGGACTGTTTGAAAGAGAGTGAGGCCATTGCAGAGCTCACATAGTCTGCTGAATGATAGAGGGGCTGTTTGGAAGAGAGTGAGGCCCTTGCAGAGCTCACATGGTCTGTTGAATGACGGAGGGACTGTTTGAAAGAGAGTGAGGCCCTTGCAGAGCTCACATAGTCTGCTGTATGACAGAGATGACTATTTGATAATCATTAACGATGGTTTAAATAAGGGTTAATTAATAGCCGGGTGCTCTTGAGACCCAAATCAAATTTCTTGAGACAATTTTTGAGTAGAAATCAACATAAGGTAACTTCTTAAAACTTCGTCTACTTTTCCCTACCTCGAAGGCCGCAATAATTTTGTCGGATTATTTTTTCATTGAATTATTGTGTACTCGATCGATTTATCGTCAATTGCATTTAGAATTCCACAAAAGTTTTCCTCCACGTTGACGATTGACAGATCGACAGAGCTGGAGTTGACTCTGCAGGCATTACACTCCACCAATTCCTTCTTGTGTTGTTGCCTCAATGAGAAAGATTTTTCGTTCGATGCAGACAAAATCTGGATTTAGGCACCTAACCAAGCACTATGTCCAGTCATTGAGAAGGAAATGTTTCTGCAATTAATAATGCGTACATACAACAAATTCAGTACTTGTACCTCGGAAAATATTGCTTCAATTTTGTTCATTTAAGCCGTGTGAAGGACCAAGTGTGTAATGATTGTCTAAAAAATTTGCAGCCTTGCGCGCAAGAACTTAGCTGGTGGATAGGTTAATACATTTATCATTTACAAACGAGCATAGATACGAGAAAATTTTTTAAATTGACAGTGATTCAGCAGAAGTGATTGTCGAAAATTACACTTCTAAAAATAATTTGTATACATATAGAATAAGTGAGTGATAGTTAGAATAGAAACAGAAAAAACTTTCAACTGCGTGTACAGGCTAAAATTAAGATCATAAAATTGAGGTATATGAAATTATACCTCCGTCGGACCATATACAGCAGTTCTTTTCATGAAAATATTACAAAAATGAACTTCCTGCCCCTCTATGAGAGAAAACGATCAATTCAGGAATAGCTTTCTCTTCAAATTTTGTGAAAAGAAGACCTTCCAGTTCCTGACCTTATGTCAAAGTACACGTTTAGTTTGAACATAGAGTCTTCCCTGACTGCTGCTACTCCCCTGCTATGAACAGTAGCTTTTGATGTGTGCTGTTCAAGGTGACATATACCACACATCCGCAAGCCACCTTCAGCTGCGTACTTTCCGACCACCACTGATTTTTCATCGTCAAGAACGTGTTATCACAAGAGACTTTCGAAACACGAACTGCATATTCAAGGTTTCTTGAACGCTTCGCTTCTGAAGAACGTCAGGTAGCGCAATTAGCGTGCTTCATAACTCACAAAAGCAGGGAAATATTCATAGAGGAACTTCATGCTCATTTCGTGCAAGAATATGATGTAGATGTTCCTCTGCACTTTCGATTTCAGGTGTGTTCACCGTCTCATTATTTCAAGATAAAAATTTGTATTTTATGCAGGTTAAAGTCCTTGACATTATGACATGTAAAAATATTTGGTTTTCATGTTGATATATTTTCAAAACAAACGTGAAAAAAGTGATTTAGTTATTTGTTTGACACTTTCGTATTTATATAAACTGTGCATGTTTGCTGTAAATACGTATAATTATACAGATCCATCTGAAAATGGTGTGGAAAATATCAATGTTTGGCTACATACATACAGATATGTATCAAATTGTTTTAGGGTAAACCAGTAACTCCATGTGACTCTGCTGTGGCATACCTCTTGTAAGATGTGTTCTCTATATTTAAAGTATCCAAACTTACAGTTCTCAAAGTTTTCAAAGTTCTTCCAGATTACGTACAATGCTTCATAAATATCATGTTCTTAGAATATTTTTTAACTGTTTTCTTTAGTAGACTCGCTACTGGGCAGTTGACTTATAAGATGCTTGGTGCTAAAGGTTACTTGTTTCAAAGACACAATCAAACATTGATGACATTCCCAAGTAATAGATCGTTGTGAAATTGTTTGAATATCCAATAAACAGGTTCCTCAATGACAACTACTAAAGTGTCACACTAGTTATAATTTTTGGCCTTCATTTAAAAACAAATTGAAATTTGAGACAGGTAGGATGACGCTGCTTCTGCACAGACACATGTTAAGAATTTTCAGTATTTCATGAAAATCAGGACTTTCATTTATAAGTATTAATAATAATAATTTTCGAGAAAACTTGATTCAGATTTGGAATTTGAAATGCATTCATGGACAATGTGGTTATCTTTCAGAGAAGTGAAAGATAACCAAATCTTTTTTATTATCTCTGTGGTTGCTTCTTTTCACTTAGGGATACTGAATTATGACTATCAATATTTAAGATTTTATTTTCATCCCAGGCTTGCATCACCTCAAAAATGCAAGATTTCAGTCAAAGACGTTTCTTTTCATTGTAAGCTTTGTCATTTCATTCAGCATGCAATACTTACATCAATACAATTACCTTTTACAACATTACAATAACAGTTATTACATATAAAACTATCCCTAATTGAAAATTTAGTTTTTCTTTTCAGTAGAAGCGAAGAGTCATTTGGCCGTGGAGTTTTAAGGAAATGTCTTTCACGTGACAAAGATTTTGAGATAAGTTGTTGGTCAGTGACGAAGGCCCTGTGACATTTGGAGTTAAATTATATTACGTGCGACTCATTCTCGTTCAGCATGCAAGCAAACAACGACACGTACGCCAGCACAACAACTGTACTCTTGTAAACTAAAGTCTGCACAAAGTACGGGATACTACACTATAATGTGCCTAGCTGTAAGAAGAAATACAAGAGGGAACTACACACTTGTGCATTTGACTGTAGGAAGAAGTGCAGAAGGAAATTTTAAATTACTACTCCTGACTATAGGAAGAAGTGAAAGTAGAAACTACATGTTATTGTGCACTTGGCTCTAGGCATGAATATTGGAATATATCTCATGCTTCTGCATCTGAGAGTAGAAAAAGTACTAGACGAAATTCCAAACCACTGTTCCTGACTGTGAGGAGAAGTGTTGGAGAAAACTGGTGCTATGTTTTTCCAGACTGCAAAATGAAAAGAGTAAACTCGTACTCTTAAATAAACAAATATTAGTTTTTTCCTAGGCTTGTATTAGAGGACTTTAATGATGTAAGCTAGATTTTATTGCTGACATTGGAACTACAAGTTCTTACCTCCTTCGGAATTAAAAGAGCTCTAGGAACGGCTCTTTCAAATGCACCTGACAACCATTGATACACCATTTACAACAGTTAGCATTTTCTTCGATTTTCAGGTTCTTTGCGCCATCGAGGAAAGAACTGCACGTTCACTTAGATTTTCCGTTGGGATACAATTTCAACTCATTTTCAATCCCTTAGCTGTATACAACAGTGCGATGCTGATAATGCAAAATGAGCCATTATATGAAAACCATTGTAGTATTACTCCAGTCTCTACTTGCTGTGCTGACCTTATGAACTTTAGACGATGCAGATACGATTTATGCATCGAGCTTTTATGTCTATTTTCAAGTTGCAACATTCAGGATCTGATAACAACTTAGAGTCTCGAGGCGGCCACACTAAATGCTGTAAGATCGGGCGGGCGAAGCATAGGTTAACACTCAAGGAAGGCTCACCATCTGTGGATAATTCCCTCAGAAAGTTCATAAAAGCAAAAATAAGTCTAACCTGAACTTTAGTTTCGACGCTGATGTAAGTACAACACGTTTTCATTTCCTTTTAATTAATTTGCAAGAAAATTTCCGCCACAGAGTCTTAACGAAAAATGAATTTACATTATTTATTGACGACAAACAATCAAAAAGAATGACTATATCTTATTTGTTTCAGTCCATCCATGTCGTTCATTATGCTTTTTGCTTTCGGTGATAGAAAAATTTAAAGAAGTAATTACCTAATCAAACTCTTGAGAAATTATCGAAATAGTATAGCTATCAATTTACAGAAGAATATAAAAACCATCACTTAAGATATCTATTCTCAGCAATTATCGAAATATATTTCTTATTTTGCTTAAAATATTTTGCTTACTTTCGATGCATTAAGAGACTGATTAATTTTTCCGTCTAAAAGAAAATAATAATTGGATGTTTTCCCGGATTGATATTCATAGCCTGGGCACTCTCGCTACTTGAAAGGTCAGTTCTGTTTAGATGATTATCATTTAATTACTTCTCTGAAATTTCTTGGTGATTTCTAAAGGCAAACATTCAACTGTCGTTTGTTGGCATCTTCAAATATTGATTAGACCCGCTTTCTACCTTGTATTAATGTTTTCTTCCCCCTGGTATTTGGGGTAAAATTCCACAAGGGCAAGGCTTTCCATGCTGGAAGAGAGAGTATAAAATAGAGTAGAAATTTGAAGATCGTATGGAATAAATGGCCTCAGAACAGCCGTACTGCACCTTTTTTTTAACAAATTACCAATGTGAACGAAAGGGCACATGCGTACGTGTAGTAACTGCACCACGACCTGCAACCCTCCTTCTATAATTTACTGAACGAAAACTGTTTTTACCAGCTTCAAATGCCGTATGAAAAACAAAGTTGTAACGTAAAGCGCCAGGTGAAATTTGAATGAGTTTGGATGATGGGTTCTAAAATCTTGTAGGGCACTGTGAATGAAGGCAAAAACTTGATGTGCTCTACTTAATATTTAATTTGCATTTATGTTTGCACTGGTGCCTGTACGTCATATTTGCACTGGTGCCTGTACGTTATGTTTGTACTGGTGCCTGTACGTTATGTTTGCACTGGTACCTGTACGTTATGTTTGCACTGGTACCTGTACGTTATGTTTGCATTGAAGTGCAGGCTGTTTCGATGGAGTATGAGTTTGTTAAGAGGCTAGCTGAAAAAAATTAAACTCCTATCTTATGATATATTAAATCGGCGAGTTGCGTTCTTTTACCATAAAGGCTATATTTTTCATTCATGGATCGTAAATGACATAAATATTCCTGCGGAATAACGTCCTGCTACACCAATAACAGCGTGTGTACATTAAGTTTAGTTACAATACGGACCAAATCATAACTTATTTTCTCTAGTTTAGGAAAGCGACTATGATTCTTCATCCGAATATCAATTAAATTTGATTTTGGTAAATTTATTATTAGAAATGTCATCGCTCTATAAGATAATGAAATTAACATTATGTGGTGTTGATGTTGGGAACGGGTACTAAATATCAGCGCTGTTTCCACAACTATGTGAAGGTTATAGTGGAAAGGTTTTACTTTTGATTAATACGCAGAAAAGACATTCATGTATCATTACCTTTTGGTGGCTTAAGTCGAGGGATTGAGTCACGACAGGAGGCCGTGAGGAGGGACTAGATTAGGGGGCGGGGAGAGAGGGAGGGTGAATTGGAAGTCTCAAGTAATCCCATTTAAAAAAGTGTTAAAACAATGAATAAAATAGAATAGAATGAGGCTAAAGGAACGAACCTTGCGGCCCATTCTTGGGTCGGATAATCACTTCGATAATTATTCGGTTACCCAAGTCCCATGCCGTAATTCTAGCCGCGTCAACCATGGCGGCAACGGGAAAGACACTTAAAAAGTGACTTATTACACTCACACTTAAGAAAGACGTGTTCATCCCAAGCTGACTTCGTCATCAGAGTATCGTAAATTCAGGTTTGTTATTTCATTCAGTCTTCATTTGATGAGGGTAGCGCAAGGCTGTTTCTTTCTGAACGAACTTCGCGTGTTGTCAAGATTGTGAAGATTGTCAGGCATCAGGAGGGGCAATGCGTTACTCATCCATAAAAATATAATTATACATGTAATGTAATAATAATTAGGCTATACAAATTAACATAGGCCAGTGGGATATTATTATTTCACATAGTATGATATTATGAAAGTAACTTCGATGTACTTGACTCGGAAATCTTCAAAATGACAATTTCAACAAAATTGTCATTTTCCTGTACGATATGGGCAATATGAACATTCTCCTGTATGATATGAGCAATATGATCATCCTGTGTGGTATGAGAAATATGAGGACCACATTGTACAATATGACAAAGTGTTTGAATTCATACCGAAAGTGAGCAGTGACAACCGTTCTATAAATGCTACGTTAAGATTAATCTCTTCTTTTGCATTTATTCCTAAATTCATTAATCCTTTTAGTTCGAACCATGCTGCATAACTCCACAGGTTCGGAAAATCTCTACTTTCATGCTCTCAAAAACGACAAATAATTTTGTGCAAGTGTTCGAAACGTTGTTTATTTAAATATAGAGATAACTTTTTTCTGCGAGTTGTTTGCATAAATCCTAGGTACTCTCAGCCGCAGTGCTTCTATAAAATAATTTTTTATTATCATCATTCAGAAAACTTATTTTACACAGACTAATTCAATTTTGATTCATTTTAATTAATGTAAGTCTACGTGATATCAAACATAGAGCAGAAGTCGAAATGAATTATTCACATTTAGTATTAACTCAATTCAGTTGCTGCAATCTGCATCGTTTAGTGTTTTCTACGCAGAAACTCGGCTCAGAAAAAAGCTTTATGTTTAGGTGACCTATAGAGTCTACGGACGCCTCGCATATTTCAGAGCGTATATTGAAGTGAAATGTATTCAGTTCATGAAAAACGTAATTTAGATTAGGTTTAATACAAGGATCCACTTACTGATTTTAACTTGAACATCAGGTTGTTTCAGGGTGCAGATTTCTACTTAAATCATGGGCTGATTCAGTTTTGTGATCTCAACTTCAACTACATGTTGATTTGAAGTCAAGCCTAGCTACTGTGCCAAAAAAGTTAACTTATTTCAATTTGGATCCTCAGATTGTCACCTACTTTTCCGCCCGCAGATTACTTTGAAATTCAGTGACAGAGAAGTATCTTAAGAAGTTCAATTAAAGCACCGCCAGACGCTTATATTTCCTTGTTTTCACTCGTTATCTGCAAAGAAATACACTAAAACAGTGGTCTTCACACTTTCATCCGCCGTGACCCTCTAAAAGATTTTATTTTTGTACGACCCCTTTAACCTTAGCAAAATGAAGAAGAAAATACATATATAGGAGGCAAATTTAATGTTTATAAAGAAATCGGGTCTACTGTACAAAATACACATTAAAAAATTGTAAAAAGTGATATGCATAGTGTTGTCAAAAAATAAGAATCGTATGCGTATATTAAGGGTATTAAGAAATTTATAGATACCATTAGTGGCATCAAATAATATCACTTATAGAATTAATAGGATTGATGCGCCTGCATTTTCTTACACAGAAGGTCAAATCTAGGCTCTATTTTTGTTAATGCTGGTCTAAGTATAGTTTTAATACTTCCGAGATTCGATCGATATTTTGTTTTGAGATTAGTTAATGCCGAGAAAACACTTTCACATAAAAGTATGTTGATGCGAAAGGTAGAAGAGTATCCATTGCAAGTCGTGACAAGTTTGGACATTTCTATTTAGTGCCAACACAAACCAAATTTAGACTCATTATTTAACCAAACATAGTTTTTAGAGAAGAATCAGAAGAAAGTTTTGCAAATTCTTCTTATGCCTTTAGTGTGAGATGACACACTTTTTCGACTTCAGCATCAAATGAATTTTGGATCCAATCAAATCGGCTCATATCTGATTCTGGAAAAAAAGATTTTTTTAAATTTTCCTCTAAGCTTACCAAGTGCTTAATTAAAATTGGTTTGATTATTTCAAAATTTAGTTCATGTTCTGTGATGAACTCTTCCAGACATGGTAACATCTCACATAAGTTACTTTTTACATTCATCAACCATACAATAACTTTCTTCAGGAAAGCTCGAATTTTTGAAGTTAATGTAAGAACATTTGTATTTTCGCCTTGTATTGATATATTGAAGTCATTAAGTTAGTCAAGAATATCTGAAAAAGAACAAAGTTTGAAGAGCCAATTTTTATTTTAGAAATATTTTATCAAGCCTGATCCGTTACCTGATAAAAATAACATGACTTCATTTTTTAAAGCGACCAGCCTTCTTAGAGCCCAACCTCTTGAAAATCATCAAATGTCAGCGTGAAGCAGCAGGAATTCAAAATTTGAACCCATTTCTATGCACAAATTTGTAAAGAGCCGATTATTAGGAGCACGGGTTTTGATTTAAATAATTATTTTAACTGAATCTTGTAGCACTGCACACAAGTCTTCGTTACTGTGCCTTATTTTTTTCGTTGCTAGCACCTCCCGATCAATCATGCAATGAGTGAAGGTTATACCTTCATTGCATCCAGACCTGACTTTATTGTGAAAACCGACATTCTTTCCCTGTCATTGATGCTGCACCATCGGTGCACACCCCAGCACAGTTAGCCCAATTCAATCCCACTTCTTTTAAAAAAAGTCATCGACTTTTTGAAATATTGCTTCACCTGTCGTACGTCCTTCTAACGGCCTGCAAAAGAGTAAGTCTTCATGAGCATCGCTGTAGTAGCGATACCTCACGTACGCTAATAACTGTGTCATGTTTGTGCTATCCGTTGTTTCGTCCAATTGAATTACAAATTTTAAACTAGTTTTAATCATTTCAAATAATTGTTCAAATTGGTCTTCGCCTATTTTCCAAATTCTTCTGCTCACTGTATGTAGTGCCGGCCATCGGAATTTTTCGTAATTCGTTTGCACATTTTTGTCTGTTGATAATTTCGTTTATTCTGATTGCTATTGGCAGAGCAAGCTCGTCATCAATTATAAATGGTTTTTTAGCCTTTGCAATCAGATAACATGCCTCAAACGATGCTCGAGAGTACTTTGAATTCATTAAAATAAATTCTTGAAATGATAAATTCTTCAGTTCACAAACAACTTTCTAAGGGACCAAAACTTAATATTGTAATGACGAGCATTTGGTCATGAGTTTAATACACAATGAAACATCTGTTGCAAAGAAAAGGGTAGCTTTCAGAAATAGAGGTTACACACGATTGCTTAAAAAAACTAACAGTATTTTCCTGCAAATAATATTCATCATCTTTGAACCCACACTTTCTGCAGCGACACTGCATCTTCTATATAAGGTGGCATTTCCTCAAGCTTTGTTCCAAATTTCTGTGTTGTTTTAAGGGATTCAAACTAAGTCCAGCAACCTACATTAATCGTCCAGCCGTCTTGCCTGTTTGTTTGTCCAGTTTAATGTGTCTTCCAAAACCATTCCTGTGCTGCTGCAGCGCTTATTCTTGCGTGCTTATCCTCGAAGTTTTCTCTGACATCCTAAGCTTAATTCGACCATTTTGTGCCGTCAGCTTGGAAGGGTCTGCTGCTGACATGTGCCTCCTGCTGCAGCGAGGTCTGCGATGAAAAGACCACGGTCTTCAGGGAACATATCAACTGCCCCTATTTCTGAATAGCGTGGTGTTCGTTTCGAAGGCAACTTTGATTTCGACAGATTTTTGTATATCTTTTTGAAATTCGTTCAGTCAAGTGCAGTTAATTGATGAGTCATGCTTTAAGTTTTATAGGGAATAAAATTTACACTTATCGTTGTTTACAGGTACGAAAACTGGTGTGAAGGTAAAGTAAAAAGCGTACACAAGAGTATTTCGATCATAATGAATAGAATGATGACAAAAAATGGAAAAATAACATATTCTACGTCATTCACAAATGTTACATGATTAAAAACTTATCCAGGGTTGAAAGAAGAAACTATCACAACAAAACTTTTGAATACCAAGATGATCGAGAGTATATTTTATGAGAAAAGTAATTATAACTCAAGCGAATAGAAAATTACGAGAATTCAATAAACTTTGTTGAAAAATGTCCATCGAACTTTACAGATTCTATGCTATCTAATGGCGAGCACTCAGAGCTCAGTTGACTACGTGTTTTTGTGTAATTCAATGACATTATTTACGCGATTTCTCAAAGAAACCGAGTGTCGTAAAAAGTGAAACGATTATTGCAGAAATAACTGCAACAGTAGTCAAATTTACCTGATATTTACTCTCAGATCCTGGATGAGAAGTCAAGTAGTTAATAGAATTCTTTTATGATTCAAAATGATACAAAAAACACTCTTTCATTTGCTAAATAGAACCTGAAATGCGAGTGCTGAAAATTTGTTGCTCCTAAAATTTATAAAGCATTTTTTTCCAGTAAACTTCAGTTAACTAAAATTCATTAGCTATTAGTCTTTCAAACCGTTGTTATCTCAAATGTGAGATTTTATCATTCACTTGCACTGTGACCACCGAAAACTTTGATGATTTCTGTGTTCAAATCGTAATGAGTAAATCTGGATGACCAGCGTTTAAAAAGTTTACTTTTCAATTACGAAAAAGATCATTGTGAAATATGTAGGTCATAGAGGCAATTCAAATGTTATACACGCAGGAAACTGAACGAAGTCATTCACAGAATTGCAACTGAACTCTGTAACTGGATACAAGTAGCGAATGCTTAATAAGCTTTAAAGAGAATAGAACCGCTCCGTTGGAGAAGCACATCAAATCTTAGAGATGGTCGAAAATTACAGGTAAGAATACGTTTTAGAAGTGAAAATACAGGTGAAATTAGCTGAAAAAGTTTAGGTACACATGCACATTGCAGTGAATACACCTTCTCTTTAACGAAAACACACTAAAACTATAGATACACGAGTCACATGGCAAAATGTACATTGAGTTTGACATTTTACTTAGAGGAACGCAAAACAAAATACAACTAAGATGGAACGTTATTTGCAGTATCGTCCGGGTTATTCGATTTGGTTGGTAGAAATGATTTTTGAATTTTCTTTTATGCAGTGTGCCGCTTATATACACATATTTCTACATACCATCCAATCGTGTTTAAGATATCATCCAACACTTGCATTTTTCTGAAACCAATAAGTGAATTTGCAGATATAAGTGAAGAAAACCCAAAATAAACCCCTGATTATTTAATTTATCACTAGACTCGTTGGAGTACAGTTCTATTGGCATCCAAGGTAAAATTCATCGAATACAAACTTGAACGCAGTGTGCTTATTCAATGGTTTGAAGAGTCTACTAGCAAAGCTGATTTATAATTGATGCGTCGTGGAAAAAAACTCTGTCTTTTTTCGACCGAAAAGAAAATCAGCATCAAATGTGGGCTCTGGAGCGTCGGAATATTTTCATTCTTAAAGCGGATTGCAGAAGCGAGTTGACTTTGCAAGTGTCTTTATTTGGGAATGCAATAAAGTAAGCTTACCTAAAAAAAAATTCTTGTTTTGTATCAAATTGGGTTAACTGATACATGTTTTCATGAATGGATTGTCTTTTTCTTATTGAGCATTTCCAAGTTGTATTTCTTCTCTTAAGTAATTCATTTATTCATGAAACGTTTCGTATTGCAGGAAATGTTACCGCTGAACACTAGTGACGGCCTGAATCATACGTGACAAGGCCTGAAACACAAGTGATAAGGTCTGAAACACAAGTGATAAAGCCTGAAACACAAGTGACAACGCATAAAACACAAGTGAAAAGACCTGAAACACAATTAACAAGGTCTGAAGCACATGTGACAAGGTCTGAAATACAAGCAATGACACCTGAAACACCAGTGACAAGGTCTGAAACACAAGTGCATGGTCTGAAACACAAGTAATGACGCCTAAAACACAAGTGACAAGACTTGAAACAAATAATATTGCATGAAACACAAGTGGCAAGACCAGCAACTGCGTATTTACATGAACAAATATCGTTTAGGAGAAGTGTTCCTTCAGGGAAGAAAAATACGAGCTGTGAGTCTCGTCATGCAACGTTGCTGGACTGCCACACAGGTTGTGTGGCACGGCGTCACTAAACTCACGTTACTTATTTGAATGCGCAATTTCAATATAAAATAGGCACCGTGTAGTGAATGCCATTCTCATTTCAAAGTATTATAGGTCGGGTTTTAACGCTATAAGTATTAGTTTGTATATCATTTTAATTCGGTGTAATGTTCACATCATTGTGTTGCATTTTCTGCTTCTGAAGAATGGCTAGAGACGACACTGTTGTTGCTGAGTTATAAAGTAATTTGTAGTAAGCTCCAAAATTAATACTTTCAGTCATCAAACCTGTTTTGATAATTACATCTGTAGTCATCTGTATATCCCTTATTGACGTTTCTTAAAAAACACTGTGTTCTACACTCTTTAGTTCGTATAGTTTTTATATGGCACATAACAGTGAAAAACAGTTTCATAGAAACATGAAAAATGTCGTAGAAGTATGTAAATAAAACAATGGATTAATTAAGGTAAGTTGTTATTTTTAATGCCTAACATGACTCTAAGAAGCGTAAAGAAGAGAAGAAGTGCATGGAACACACGCTATTTCAAAATAAGTAAAGTAGGTTCAGACAACACGCAGTTTTAGAAAATTAACTGAGTTTGAAGGGACTTCGCTAGTTGAGGAGTGCAAGAACTGCAACACCAGGGAACGCTGCCATGCAGAGTTGGGAGCAATGCGTGGCAATAAATTAAATAAATTGAGAAATTAATTGGTAAATAGGGGAGACAGTGATGGGTAATATAGGGGTTCACTTCTCACAAGCCTAATATCATGAAATTAGTGTACCCGTGCCATCAAAAATGATGGCAAATACTGTTGGAAAGATATTAAATAAAATTACATATAAGAACGGAATGCAATATATTTAGTTATATATTTACAAAGGATAAACGTTTTAATTGAGTATTTCTTTAATGACAACATTCCTAGTGAAAAACAAATCATCTATCAAATTGCCTTGAACATCAGTTTCTTTAATTGCTGTATTCGTGCATTGTAGATCTCTCTAATTTTTTTGAAAGTGGCACGAAACATATAAATAAATATATAAACACACGACGGTCATTCTTAGAATATAAGATTAGGTAGAAAACTATAGAAAGAATATTTTTTATTGAGTTGTGTGAATATAACAGCAGCCCATGTACTCGTATGCATGATGTAATAATATCCTTTAGGGCAAGTGTTCTTTGGCGCAGAAAATCGGCGTGCATGGTACATGAGCCAGGGGACAGAAAGCGGGTAATATCAGCTAACCGCATAGTCTCAGACATGAGAAAATGCATCTGAGATTTTTTCATTGCTACCAGGCAGTGTAATTATTTCTCCCCTGGTAGCTTCGAATTTCCTCCAAGGGGAAATTTCCCCCAGTCTAGGACTCACTGCTGGAGAATCTCTACGACAGTATAGGACTCCGTTGGCTCGTCACATCAAGGGTGTAGTGGCGAGCAAAAAATGGTGGAAATCCAAAATCTAAGACATGAAGCCTCAGATCATCCAACAATTATTATTCTCCAAGAGCCGAACTACTTTCCGTTTGTAGAACAATTACAATTCATTCCTTGTAGTTAAGTATCAAAACTGCAACCCATTATTTACCAGTCTCTGTTGATACAAATTTCTCATTGGTGGTATTTTTGCTTGCTTACCTGTCTGATTACAGGCTGCAATATAAGCTATTTCGGTAAGCACTCATTGGGTAATGGAACAACAGAATCAGATACACTTATTCACACAGGTCTGACTTAAATTGTGCTGACAGTTATATTTTTATTCCTGGTCTACCGTTCAAGAGGCAGCAAGTACAGCATGATTGTAGCACATTGCATGATAGAAAAAGGTGTGCATGATTTCTGATCTTTTTTTGATATTCTTCTCACTTCAGAGACTCGGTAATTTCATTTAAATTCAAAGCTTTATTTATAATATTTCGTTGTTGTGGAGGTTTGCAGTTCTTCTCTTTGTCAACATCTTTGTAATGTAATCATCAGTAATCAGTTAGGTTTTGCATCAATTGTTATTCATGTTACCGCTAAATGGTCTTTGACAGCAATAAAGTGGAATGTTCCTCTTTCATCCTGTATATTCCACCTGACTTTCACTTCTTCATTTGGACTCGAAAATTTTAACATAATTGAAGAGGACACTTTTACTTGAAAGAGGAGACTTATATTTAAAAGGAGACTTCATATACAGTTTATGGTGCCCAGAGACCTAGGTAGATCTACTGCAGACAGACGTGGCGGCATGCTAGGAGCACATTACCGTCTCCTATATTCCTGCACCTGAATGAACAGAAGCAGAACGAAGTTATGAACGACAACCAGTGAGTAGAGCGTCGGACGCTGCAATGTGTCACGGTGATGCATGGCAGCATTAGCGCTTTTACGACAAGAATTAATGACTGCGTGAGCTGGGTGTCATCTGCGAAGATAAGTGAATGATGTTGAATCCCGCTGGTAAAAATGTGCTTCCATTGATGTTAAAATCTACAAAGGAAATTTTGTCAGTTCTATTGGTATGTAAATGAATTCTGAAGGTGCCCGAGGTCAGTTTTTTCATTATTTTTCAATTTGTGAGCGTACAAGACATGGAGAAAGTTTGTTGTGCATTAAGATTGCTCCTTCCTGTCACACAGTGAATAAAAAATGCTCTGCAAAATGGACTCTACTCCATTTTTGCCCCAAAAGTGTGGTAATAAGTTCAGATCTGATGCTGTAACTCTAGTGTAGGTTATGCACAGAATATTACTCGGTAAAATTTCTCAATAGTTTGTGTACTTCTTGGTATGCATGGCATAAGCCTTTAAATTACCATGTTTTAAATTAAATTTGGCGTAAGGGATCATATCTTCCTCGAGATGTCCCGATCATTTCGACAATGTTTTAATTTATGGGGAGACGGGAAGCGATCTCAACTATCAAGTGTAGTTTCAGTCGAACGAGGCTTTATGCTTGAGTTTTACGACTGCGTGATGGTTTATGCCTGGATTGCTAGTTGGTTAATTGAATTGCAAAATCACAATGTACTTCAAACGACCTCAACTTTTTTGCGACATGCATTCGTGTCATTAAATTTTTTTTGTGAGAGCTAACTTGATAATTACAGAGGGTTGTACGAGATCTTTAGTATTTTGCTACCATTACTTCAGATTCATTTGCATTTCTTCTAAATATTGCACGAAAACCATTTTGTAAATTAAAGTTTTCGTGAATAATGACTTCGCTTACAAATCAAGCTTTCAAATTGGACGGAGCAAAACTTCTAGAATGTTTCTGGTGAAGTTGTGGAAAGTAGCAACACACTCTGCACGTTTTTTACTCAGAAATTTAAAATTTAGGTCGAAGAGAGTGCATAGTTCACTAATAGAGGCAAGAATTCAGCCGTCCAGTAACATGACTTTTTATGAGAATATTGAAAGTTTTCAGAGACTCACTATGCATACCAGTATGCATGTTGGTCTATAATACGACGTTTGCATCAAGGGCAATTTCCGTGAACATTTTATCATGAAAAACGGAAAAAAAATTTGAAAAAGTTAAAGCATGGTATGGATCTGTTGTTGGAAATTATAGGAAACATTCTTATTGTGAGTCATCATCGCACGATCGGGTTATATACGCTCAAATTGACTGTCACGGGAATTAGCAGAGCATACTAAAAACATCTATCTTGGCCCTACACGATCACGAGTTAAAGCACGTATGAAAACAAGGTTTTTCCCAGCACATTTCTCTACAGAAAAAGTAATGTT
This sequence comes from Trinorchestia longiramus, assembly GCA_006783055.1. Classification (NCBI taxonomy): domain Eukaryota; kingdom Metazoa; phylum Arthropoda; class Malacostraca; order Amphipoda; family Talitridae; genus Trinorchestia; species Trinorchestia longiramus. Next base: position 277,650 of record VCRD01000178.1, read on the forward strand.
GTAAAGAAACACGTAGCAAGAGTAAAATCTAAATCTCTGGAGAGTGGTGGAACTGTCATGATTTTCCCACCAGGGATACAACTTTTTTCAATGAGTGTGTTTTTCACAGAAAAATTGAGCAGTAGACCCTGATTATTCCTGAGCTTCTGTCGCCAGACAAGTTGAAGTAAGTTTGTTCATAGTGAGAGATTACTATTTTCTTTGAAATGCACATGAATTTAAGTTTTTATTAAAGCCTTGTTACTTCTACCTGAGAAGAGCATCTACAGGTTGAGAAGAGCATCTGAAGCCAGTGAAGAAGGAGTCAAGAAGAACGTGTTTGCAACACGGCGGTCGTAAAAGTGTGCGCTGATATTCTCGAAGGCGAGGAGGCAAACACCTGCAAAATATTTAGACTTTTGTTTCCAAGCCTAGAGGAAGATGCACAAAGACGTAGAACAAATGCTCAGAGCTAAGAGTATGACTAAAAATTGGCACCTAGTAACAGTAAATCATCTGGTGACAAATATCCCCCAGCACTTGGTATCACCTAGTATCTTTGTTGTCTGATACCAGGTACCCTGGTGCATGATATACCTGAGAGTATGTGGTACCACTTGCTATATGGTACATTATAGGTAGTCTACAGGTATATTAAATATGCCGTATAATCTGATGCTTGTTATTATTTAAAACAGTGAGCTTCAAATGATTTGTATGATGAATGAACGCCAAATATAGCAAAGAACAAAATGTGTATTTTGGAAACAATAAAAAAATGAAACAAGATAACATTGAATGTTTCATTCGAAAGTAGAAACGCATTTTTGGTGCTTAAATCTATTTTGCTTTGATGGAACCTACATCTATGTCAGTTAATTGTGTTGCATCGTGTACACTGTACTTCAAGCAGGTATCTAGTACCAAACATTAATCTGCTGTCATCAGCATGACTTAGTGAAGATAAGCACTGCTCACTAGAATTCTAAGCCGATAATTGGCTTTCTAAGCCGATTAATTGGCATGAAATGTCGATTAATTGGCATTATAAGCCAATTCATTAGCATTCAAAGCTGATTAATTGGCTTTCAAAGCTGATTTATTGGCATTCTAAACTGATCAAGTATAATTCTAAATTGATTAAGAAGAATTCCAAGTCAGTTAAGTAGTGTTTTAAATCGGTTAAGTAGCACTTGTAGCTACCTTTATGAGTCATATTTATTGTCTGGTTTGTTTCTGCATCGCCAATAATATTTTCGAAAAAATATTTCTCGTTTACGAGCTATAACAATTCCGTAAGGAACGCAAGGCATTCGTTCAGAAATAACTCAGATTAACTAACCCAATTTCTACACGAAGGCAAAGATAAGGATGACTACCCAGTTAGGCTTCCTTCTGAGTCAGAACTTCGTGAAGGAACTGAAGGCATCAGAAGGCACAGCACCGTGAGGCTTCTCCTCCTGCCTGGAAAGAGGAATTACTTGTGCCCTAAGGGGCTCTTTGAGATTGCGGACGCAGTAAAAGTTTAGTTTTGGGATTGCGATTGCAAAATCTCTCTTTCGTAATTCGCCTCTTTGATTCCTGCTATTTGTTTCAAATGACGGACATCTTCTGGCATACGTCTTGTTGAAATGCATGCAATCTGCATTATGTTTCTTGTTTTTTCTTAAATATTTTCTGAAGGTAGAGACATTGATCTATGAAACGAGGGTAAGATTTTTATGAGGAAAACGAATTTGAGCGTACTGACTCAACATTTCTAAACTGACTACCAAACTACCAATTCATTCTTTCATAAAATCTGGCACATAAACCAGGAAAAATAAGAGATAATATCCCACTTGAACGTTAAGGATACAACACATATATGATACGGTGAGTAATTGTAACAGAAAATTTGAATTTTCGCCCTAATGAATGCGTGTCATGTAACTACACCGCACAAACAGTGCAGTGCAACACTCGATCAATTTATTGACCCTCCTTTATCGCTCATCTTGTACACTGGCACCAGACAAATTAATTCTTCCTACAGAAGAGTATGTCAGTGAAGCCTTTCAAAGCAGACGTCATTGTTGGGCCCGAATTCTAGCGCCGTACTTTTTTATCCTTCTTTTTCAAAGCGCCAGGTACCCCTCACGCTGACAACCATGCTGACTTCTCGTGTCAGCACATGCAGATGAACAATTAGTGTCAGAACTGGGCCCGGTGTTAATGCTAGGAAGACATGCAAACTGAACGCGTGCTCCGTACGACTACAAATGCAGATAACTTCTTTGAAGGAGCTGCGAATTCGGACGATGGCTTTGAAAAGACTTCAAGTTGCCCTTGCAAAGGAGTTTGAGGGTCTGCCGGAGCAGTCGTGCAACAAGTAGAGAATGCTAACGTACAGGGAATAAATTACTTTGGATAAAATTATGGGCTTTCAGGATGCTACTTTTTACGATGGGAAATGACTTACATTTCTGTATATAAAGTGTATAGCATGAAGAAAAAGTATTACAAATAGATAAAGAAAATATTGGTAAAATATGTTAGAACTCGTTTCTTAAAATTCATTTCTCAATATTAAAATGAGAACATTGGAGGAAGAATTCATATTCTACAAGACTGCAATATTGGCTGGCCAGGTACTCGTTTAAATCCTTATTATAGAAATTTTGGAAAATTGCGTATCAGGTGAAACTGAAAGTTCTCTCGGAAAAAAGAATTAAAGCATCTACATATGTTTGTGAAGACGTTTGAGGGTTTAAAATGAAAAATGATATGACACTGAAACTTATTAAAGGCTCTACAGAGTAAGCATAATGAGCAGTTGCAATAAAATCTTTTTTAAAACCTGCTGCAGAAACGCAATACACGAATAACTACACATCAGTTACGCAGCCACTGCTCTAAGACTCATACCAACTGCAAGATTTTTGCGCTGCAATTTGTTACAATTCCTGCGTTAAACGAGATTGCACAATGAGATTTCAGTCGTGTGATCGTTAACAATCTCTTTAAAACGCTCACATCGATCAAACATGACAAGAAAATCTGTCTGGCTATGATATCACAGCCACTTGTTGCGGCTGGTGTAGTACTGGCAATAAATAGAAGCTAAGTAATAACAGTTATAGCCGTGCTAATAAAACTGAGCACACGAGATGATACAAGACCGGCAACCGCCGAGTCCCAGTATCCAATTACCGTTCAACAAAGGGAGGAAAGCAATTGATTCCTGCAGCGACTCTTGAAATAATCCTCATTTCAGCTGAAAGGAACGGCCCACAAGCGTCTCTCGCCTGCCGTAGTAAAACTTCTAACTGGATCTGTTTATTGAACGTATTAATATTGATCAATGCAACGTTGGCAGAACTTGCATAAGGAAAACTGTTTTGAACGTTCTGTCTTAAGTGTGTACACTGGTTTCCAAACAACGAAATAATTCTTCCGAATTTCTTTCATACTTGATACGTTATTACCAGACACGCCGTGCTTCTTCTCATAGACGTTGTGCTTCGTGTTTATGCTTGAATGCAGGGGTGTAGGTGTGTGTGTGTGTGTGTGTGTGTGTGTGTGTGTGTGTCACAATGGAGATACCCGTTAAAATTGTTTCACAAATTTAAGAAATTAGGTTAAAGAGAGAAAGTATATATCTTTGTTTTACTGTTTGTGTATTTTAAGTTTAACTTACGTCTGCTTCAGTACTTAAAATAGGATCTTTTCATTTCAAAATGGATATAAATAAAGATATTTTCTTTAACGTTGATTCTTCTTTTCAACTTACATGTAAAATTTAGAAAAAAATGATCAATTTGCTATACTATCTGATATTCATTATTATAAAAAAAGATAAACAATGCATTCACAAGTGCCTGATGTTTCAAAACTGACGGTATAGGTAACTGTAGCATACAAGATGGTCACGAAAAATGTCAGCATCTGTATGAAATGCATTTTTCGAGGACATCCTGTATTTTCTTGAATTTTAAGGGAAAATGCAGTGACATTATTGGTAGAAATTGCAGTCAATGCACTATAAGAGTAAACTGAGTCAGACTGAAGCTCTCAGACGCCTTAATAAAAGCATGGATTTACTAGGGTGATTTTATGATCAGTTTTTCCACTAAGCCATTTTAATTGCGATCGAAACACTAACTGTTAGCCAATTAAGTGTTTTTCATGATCTAAATATTTTGATGACTGTAGTTCCCCTAGACTTTTATGAGAGCAGAGATGATGAATCTTTTCAAACAAGTTCTATGCTTACATATACCCCGCATACTAAATCTGTTTGTGTCTTTTAGGTAGCTTACAAGCTTATACTTTTCAAAACTGAACGATTTATATTATGTATGAAGGGAACGATACATAAAAATACTCTTGATTAATTCCAATATAATTGAGTCTGAATGAAATAAAGAATGCTTTTTATATGGCATGACCCTACATAATACTATGATATTTTTCACTCCACAAAGCCGTTCGAATAGACGACGCTTGATAATTCAGGGCATTGCTGTGTTTTGGTTCGCATGCAGAACGATACTTTTCAATGCGATGAAAGTGGACGTGTTTACTTGCAGTTAAAGAAACGCATATTTTATGAGGCAGTCGCCAATTTTGTTCCCGGCGGCATGAAATAAATGGAATTAGATATCATTTGCAAATGCTGAACTCACGTTGACTTCTGGGAAATGTTTTTTTAATTTTCCTTTAGACAACCTGCTTTCAATGTTACTGGTATTAACGATAGCGCACTGCGCTAAGGCCTTGTTTAATCATACAAACGTACAGAAATAAGTAGAAACACTCAGTTCTTTATATTTTACAAAGAGGTTTATTGAAAAATAAGCCTTTCTCTTGGCAAAGACTCAAGTGAAATAAATTGAAGAAGACAGTCGCAGTAATTTTGAAAATACAAGAAATTGCGTGAGAGCCTTCACCAAATAACGTTATGAATCAATGTAAAATACCGTTCTCCGTTACCAATCTTTTTGTCTATTAAGTCGTGACTAATTTTATGTTTAGCAAATTATCATCGTTCGTCCAGCATCATCTTGAGATTAACTGGTGTTTCAAATCCCAGATCTGTCAGAATGAATAGTGACCGACATGCCATCTGTATTGTTTTTGAAACAAAGAAAGTTTCATTAATATTCATTTGAACCTTTTTAAATAACAGTACTTTCATAATTGTTTTCTGACACATTCTTTTCTGTTCATTAACTTATTAACTGCTATTCTGTACATCATTCCGTTACTTCATTTACAGTTCTTTATTCCTTAACTCTGCAGTGTGTCGCCAACTCTGTACATCGTTCGCAACTTTACTGCCTTTTTTGCAACTCTGTATGTCATTCTACACCTGTGTTATGTTTCTCCAACTTTATACATCAGTCCACAACTCTACTGCATTTTTGCAACTTTGTACATCATTCCGAAACTCCCCCGTGCCTCCACGACTCGTTAATAGACAAGCACTGCTCCAAGAGCTCGAAGCAGAAATGTAATACTACGGAGCTCTGTGTGAGGTTCTCAGGAGTGTTTGCATGAAGAACTGAAATCTCAATGAAGCCTCGTGGAGTTTCTTTCACATGTATCCTCCCACGTCAGACAGGATTGACTGGGGCTGCTGGGCTCACAGTGCCCGCGGTACGACAACTTTCGTGCCCGTATTTTTGGCGGTTGTCGTAGTAACGGCCGGTATAAAAGAATTACTTGTCTGTAATTGGTTGTTCTTGAGAGAATACATGTGCAGTTGCTACTTCCCTGTGTAGTCTTTCTTTCCTGGTCAGTGGGTATACATATATTACTCAAGTATTAACAAACTTTAGTACCAATTACTTTACGATCATCCTTTACAGCGTGCACTTACTCTTCCGATCTTCAAAAAAATATGTTTTACTTTAAACTAAACTCTGTTGAAAATCTGTCGAGTTTTTATCCTTGGTCTAGTGTCTTAATATTAATTCAGTGCTTCACAACTTTTTACCGTACTTTATTCAAACGTTTGAATTTCAATACGTGAAAATGATTTTTAAAAAATTCATTCTCCTGATTTCTATATATAATCGACTATGTATCTCCATCTCTCTGTATCTGTGTGTGTCTGTCCCATTATTTCCTATCTATAACTGAAAAAAAATTGTTGACCTAAAATCAGAACGGGTATGCATGTACTATAAGCATTGAATTGTAGATAACAGAGGCGCTGGATCACTATAAAATACTTCATTTATTCCATTATTAGCTTTCTTCTCCTACACGGCCATGTTATCGGTAGATAAGATACAGAATGGAAGTTCTGTATATATTCATGAAAAATATTTAGATTTTGATGGTACCACGGGTAAAACTGAAAAATATATTTTATTTGATAGATCCTTAATTTTATCACTTTTAAATCAAGGAATTTCAACGGGTACTATCTGTGTCATGCTATAGGTAGATAAGATGCAAAATGGAAATTCTGTATTTGTTAATGAAAAACATTTATTGAGAGCACAATAATTCGGCACAAAACTTCAATGTACTCATCTATATAAGAATTTCAAATCAGTAAAATCTAAACCGTGGAACTTCCACGGGAACTGTCGAGTTTTTTATATTTTATGAAGGTGGTTACATTGATCAATTAACCGAAGGTAAGATTTTCATGATGAAATCTATTTTGAGCGTACTAACACCATTTCTAAACTGACAACCAAATTACAAATTCATTCAACTATTACGTGACAATATGCATCCATTTTCCATACTGAACTGCTCAATTTTTTAGAGTTGTTATAATCTTTTTTTTGAACTCCCTAGGTGACAAGTTTTGAATAAATATAATGTTTGCGGAAGTTCATTAATGCTTTTTGACGCAGGGTCCATGATTTGTTATTCCCCGTTTTGAATAGGCGATAATTTTGTGACGATCGGAAACGACATTGCACATCATCATCATCAAATGACCAGCCTGCCATAATATCGGAAGCTCTTCGTACCTCATGTCCTAAACTATGACTTGGCTTGTCTCTACTGTCCTCTAAAAAAGAATTGAGGAGTTTCATTATACCTGGGTTTGTTGTCTGCACCGTTAACATAAAGTAGATCAGAAAATAGTCTTATACATATGCTTGATGAATTTCTGCACAAATCACAACAAAATTATTAACTATAGGGACCTTTAATTCTACAAGATGATACGTAATTAATAGAATTGTCTCACTGAGTGTTGCGTATTGTTCGTGTCGGTGATACAGGAAAGGTGTTTAGAGCATGGGATATCATGAAGTTTTTTATTATTCCTATTTCTTTTTGGCTGTTCTTTCTTGTTTGCTCGTTCTCATACCTGTCAAAAAGTCCCTAATTGGTAACATGATACATGTATAGGTCTCGATGAGTTATTCTCTCAGTCTTCTTTGTTCTGGGAAGATGAATTCAGGTTGTTGTAGACGTTTTTCGTAAGTGAGATTGGAAAGTTCAGCTATAATTTTCGTTGCTTCTCGCTAAATTTTCTCCACATTCGTACCTTCGTTCCACATACGTATACTTGACAGTTGATGAGTGAAAAACTGAAAAATTTTAAATATCACAGCTCTCAAATACTTTTGATTTTAATTTTTGTAGAAAAGAATATTATATAAAGAGTTAGATATTGAATGTATTGAGTTGATACATTATTATTAAAACAAGAAATTTTCGCTCTCAAGGTTATATTACACGCTGTATTTCAGTGGTACAATGAATGATTGCATTCAGCCTTCTTTTTAATTTGATATGTTTTTCGCCATGTACTTAATTTCATTTATGTTGTCGATGTAACTCTTAATTGTGTTTTAATATTGTATAATATTAATATAATATTTAATAGCATACTCCAAGTATGCTAATTATAGACGACTCTTTATAAACAACTTGAGTCACTGTCAAGTATCCACTTGAGTCGTTTAATATGGATTTGGATGGACAATATAGAGCTGAGTCTGCTGTTTTTCGATAATTTTGAGTGTAATTAGAGTCGAGCACGCTCGGACGGTCCAGATCCAAGAGCTTAAAATAAGCTTTCGCGTAGCAGTGATGAAAATTCCCAAAATCCGGAGAAAGGCTTGATGAACGGAGACTACCTGCAGAGTTTGGTAATTGTACGAGGATTGAAGACTGCCTGCAGAGTTTGGTAATGACGGAAGAAAGACAATCCAATAAGTCGCCTGATCAAAGAATAAATTAATTCCGCGTTCCTTAGTTTCATTTAACTTCTCGAAATGCAAACACGTGCTTGACCTCTCGGTAATTTTTTGATTTGATCTACTTAGACGAGTTGAATGACTTCCAGGTTGCAGACATTGGATAGGCTCCAAAAATCACTTCAGTTTCAACTACGGAACTGGGAAATTAAATGTTTGTGTTTACTACACTGAATTTGGGGTGGAGCGTGAGCATGCAATTAATTTTAACACCCAATTGTATATATTAAAAATACGATTCAGCACTAACATTTAAAAATTTGTTTTCTATTTATGTTGAAAACACGCGTTTGCTTAGTTCATTCAATCAATGGTCCTTTAATCGAAAGTTTTCTGTTCATTAACTTCCGTAAACGTCATTTCTTATTACTAAACTGCTTTCCAAAGCCTGAAATTCCAATAAGAATAAATATTTGTGTAGTTCATAAGAGATAGCCAACGGCATGTGTTCCAGGTAAGCTAAATTAGATAGACCATTGGAACTATCGTCTCAAAAATGTAAAACAACAATGATATTCAAAAAAAATCTATTCATGTTCAAAGGCAACAAACTATTGCTTAGCGGTCTTTCAATCTGAAATTCTCTCATCTGAAACGCCTGCAAGCGTCATTGCTTATTATTAAATGGTTTCCTAACAGTTCAAGCAAAATTAATAAACATATTTGTTGAGTTCATACGACAGAACAGAAAGATAAAAGCTTTAATAATTTGTTCATGTTTTGCAAAAGATCTCAAAACTCGTAAGAAAAGGATTACGTCAGTACAAGGATTTGTTAATTTATCAACTAACAGTTGAGTTCATGTACATGCACACTACATCACCAGCTTGGTCAACTGGTGAGCGAATCTGCTTGCGAGCAGGAAGACCCGGGTTCGAATCCCGCTGCCGACATGGTTGACGCAGCTAGAAATACGGCATGGGACTTGGGTAAACAACCGAATAATTATCGAAGTAATTATCCGACCCAAGAATGGGCCAGAAGGCTCGTTCCTATAGCCTCATTCTATTCTATTCTATGTGTGTAGATCTTTAGTTGATTCCCCACTCACCATCGCACCGACTTAAGCATCAGTGTTAAGATTAACACGTTGCCTCCGATTGCCTAACCAGTGTAAATCTTCACTTTGTACGCATAGTCAATCGAAGGATCTGTAAAAATTACAGAACCTAACCTAAGTGGTTCACATACGTACCACTTCGGAGTCAACGTGTTAAATAGAAATCCAGGCTTGACCTATTCAAACCTCAACTGCCCTTCAGTCGTAACCAGTACCCCAGTTTCACTTTGCGTTTCAGTCATTATTTGGGCATCTTGTTTAATCTCACAGGGTGAAATGGAAAAATTGACCACCGTGAAAATTTCATCCTTACGAGCTACACAATGTTCATTTGGAGAGCTGGTGACATAGTAAAGCAAATCAACTAAAATTAAATTGGTTTTCAGAGTTTTATTAGTTTGAAAATTACTCCAGTCTACTAAACCGTACCATATTCAGAATAAAAATTAACTAGCAAATACAAACAGTTTGTACGAGTCTTATTTCGGAAGAGAGCTCGTTGGCACAAGTTTGTCAAGGAAGAGTTAGACCTGGTCTGTCGGCGTCCAATTAGCTCTCCCACTGAACTTCTGTATGATGTGATCCAGAAGATCATTACGCAACGTTACAGCGGCTCTCGAGCTCAAACCTCTGTGACTTACTGAGTGCAATAACTGCAATTCTTATAGGAAAATAATTGAAACATTCTCTTCTGCCACACGGTATTATAAAGTTTAAAAATTCAAGGTTATTTTGATTCTGTATATTGGAAACAAGAAATATTGAACGATTTTCCAAACTATTATGTAATATAAGCTTAATTGTATAAGAAATAAATCTAATAAAATTACATTTATTTCGAAACAAATTGAATAAAAGATGACTTTTTTACGAAAGTAGTGCACAAATGCAAATTTATTGAAGCGATGCTAAACAATCACTCAAAAACGAGCAAAACAGTGGAACTCTAGGTAGCCATTACACAGCCTGTGCTAAGCAGCTTATAAAGCTCACAAAATCTCGTAGTTGTAATGCTCCACGAGGTATCAACATATTTCAAATTTGCGAACATTCAAGCAAGCAAATGTCCAACACAGCACTCATGTGCTGGAGGATGCCCACTAAGAGGCTTGCGGCTTGCAAGAGAGCGAATGTGTTTGCCGGCATCAGTTGTGACGAGGCTCAAGTATGTCACTGAATAGCAATGGTTATAAGGCTTCCTCGGTACTGTGATGAAAAATTACAGCATTGTTAGTGGGTTCTAAGGTATTCCGTTGAAGGAAAAGAGAACACGTTTCGCAATAAATGCTTACTTCACTATTCAACATTTTCTTCTGGTATGTTTCTACTGCATCTTTAACCAGTCATGGGGTTTAGGTACTCCAGTTTCTTTGAAAGATTTGTATTGAACTGAGCAAAACTTGTTCATAGCGTTTAGCTGATGTTGGATGCCGGTAACGAATATTCGGATGAGAATTCACGAACTATCGCGGGCTCCAATTTACCACTGAGATGAACAGACACCCTATGGTGTTTGTTTGCCGAGGCTGCAAACAGGCACATTGTCTATATATCAAGGAGCTCTTGCTAGGTTTTGTAAGCAAGAATTTTTTTCATGCACTGAACGTTGCCAGGAACTTGTTCAATACAAGTAAGCTGAAGTTCTTCATTGGGCTTAATTTGTGAATTGCCGAGAAAATTTGTGTACTCGTGGAACTTCGATGTTATCAATACGATAAAAAAGAAAAATAAATGCACCAGGAAACGCGTTCCTATGTACCTTTAGCAATATTCCATTAGAGAATTTCAGCCATTGATCTTTATTGCTGATCTTACCCATTCAAAGTTGTTGCAAGACGAAATTACGCTTGCAACAAATTTTGGCAGGGGCAAGGCTTACTCTACGATGCTGTAAAACCTTCGCTACTTCCGCTCTCAGTGCGGTAATTCTATCGTCCATGAATGCGTGCCCTGAAAATAAGTTTGAATATAAGCTCAAAAGCGTACGGCGTAGTCAGAAATCCTGACATATGAGCTTCCAGTTTTCTATCAGTAATCCGTAGAAGTTGTTCATGTTGTAGGAATAATATAAAAAAAGTTTGTTAACGGGCAGGTAACCACTTGTACACATCTTTCCTCGATGAAAACAGTTAATTTCTAATGTAAATGACTTCGTTTGTAGGTGAATGGCTTTTAAGAGAGAGCGTTTCATTAGGAGAGTTTTGCACGCCCTTCATTAAGTTTCATGAAATGTTTTTTTTAATAAATGTACTAATTTTGATTGTTGCTATGTGAATAATTATTGAGCGAATATAATAGAAGACTTTAGCATTAGAATCTGAGACTGATTTAGACTAGCAGTTTCGAACTTCCAGACAATTATCTCACTATAATATTAATCGTCCACTTTTAACTACTATAATTATGATAACAATTATTGCTCGTGGACAATTAAGTTAAATACTAGTTAAATGTTGGGGTTGAAATCTTGCAACTTGCTACGAAACATTCAAAAACGAGAACAAACAAAGGGAAAACGATTTGGTTTATTACTCATAGCCAATTTCAATATCCTCAAAAAATTCTTGACGAATGTAAATACCGTACCAATGTTTCCGATTAACGTTGCATCCGTGTTACGTGGTAAATTCGACAAGATATAACGAGTGTTTTTGCCATCCGAGATTATAATTATGTCCTAGTGTGTCTAGGAAACTATGGCTGAGGTACAGTTGTGACGATAACAATTACCTCGTTTGCTTTCTGTGTAATAACGCGAGTACAGATGAAAGTGAAGTCTCTTGTTACGAATTTATTCCTGTACGTAACATATGAGAAAGTTGAATTTTGACGGCGGCGTAAGGTTTTTATTGATCATTTTATTTCGTTGCAGTGAAAAAATTTCATAAGCGAGAATTAAAGAAAAAATTTCAGATACAATAAACATGACTTCTAAAAATCAATTCGAGAATCGATTAAATTGTGTGCTTATTTACAATGTGGTTATGGGTTATAACTGGATTCATAAAGTGTTTAGAATATGTATGCACAAAATGTTTATCATTTTACTTCTATTGTACATTTTATACTTGAGCACATACAACTCGTAAAATGTGCCAATTATGGCTTGTCATTTTTATCAACACGTGCAAATACAGTTGAGTAAAAATTGTATAGCTAATATCATCATATTTCGTCGAGTTGTCCCGCTACATTAGGAGGGTAGCCCGTGAAAGTATCATAGATTTTTCATAAACATAAAGTTTCAGTTCGTCGGCCCCGAAGTGCAGCTTTTTAGTATATGAGATCATTAGGTTTCAACTCGTCTCACGACTTTGGCACATTATTTTAAGCCTTCATTAGTCTCTTCATTATGAACATGCATGTTTGAATAACTGTGAGAACACCAAGGGACTGCTAATTCAGAACGAACAAGCGTAGTTTCTCCCCTTTAATGTTGGAAACTAGAGTTCCTGCAGCCATGGACGGTCGATGCGAATCATGGATTAATCAACAACAAGTGGGAGTGGTAGGTCAGAGTGGAGCTGCACAAATTAGCTATGCAGATACGCTCTTCTAACATGGACAATCCTGTACCCTCCTCGGGTCTAGCTCATGTACAAGCTCCTCAATAGACATGCACAACGGACAGGCTTTAGGAGCGAGTTCTCGAGCACCCGGCACTGTCCTGTTGATGTCACGTCCAGCCAAGCAGTTCTGTGTTTCCAAGCTCTGCAGGATCTCAAATGATAAGGCTTTGTCCAAGTTTGATTTATTTTAGTGTAGTACATGATTTCGAATACTACTCGTAAATTATTATTGCAAGGAATCTAATCTCGATAAGTCATGAGTGGAGAGAGATATGCATGGATACTGGAGCTATTTACACATATGTATACACATACTCGTAAGGCATATGTATATATATGGTATATATATATGCTCCAGTGGGAATACTTGGTGAGGTTTATAATTTCACAAAAACATCAGAAATAACTGAATTATGTTATGCACAAAGAATATTATCAATTATTTATTGTACCCACAATTCTTAAAACAATAAACAAACATTCCGAAGCAAATTTTATATACTGTTGGGATCTCTGTTGGATGTTTTTAACTCAATACTTTATATAACAACACTTGGTAACTGAATTTAATTCTAAAAACGACTTTATTTTTCCGGTTTTGCGTTACTAACAAACAACTCTATAATTTCCTTCTAATGAACAGGTGGATGAGGTCATGAGTAATGATTATGGTTGAAAATCGTTCTTCTTTACCTCACTTAAATCTAGGAATGCTTAGTCCTACCAGCGAGTGGATAATTCAAGTCGAAAATTATTTTTTACTCCTACACATAAATCAAGGAAATGGCACCCTGCAATGGTCATAAAGCAGTTGAAACTAATACTACAATACCATGCATAAATCAAGGAATGCTGATTTCCAGAATCCTGTCTTTGTACTGTGAACACAAAGCTGTTCGACGTCAAAGTTTGATTGTCGAATTATCGTAAATTTGCGTCAATTACGGTATGATCTACGAAAATTTTCTTAAAATATACAAGAATTCCCTGTAGTCTCTGTAGTTCAGCAAAGGAGTTTGACTTCACTGTCCTTCTCGTAACGTACAAGGGAAGTGTTGAATGTAAAACGTGTATGAGTACAGCGGTAATTGAAGTAATCTATTTAAAATGATCTTGCACAAGTACGTTGTGTGAAAACTACAAAAAATATGTAACCAGACACGGTGTTGTATTATAATTATAGTTGTTTTAGTTCATGGTTTTGAGTGGTGTAATAACAAGGTTGTGTGATGCATAAAGTTTTTTCTAATTTTTATTCTCGTAATCAGAATTTTTTCCCGCGTAGAGTTTTACCACCACAAGATGTTTGCCATGGTCATGTACCAGACTTCCATTAATTCCAGGTTAATTCCAAATACTGAAATTAATACGATCCTGAAATTAGGTTTGTTTAGACCAGGTACTGAAATTTACACGATACTGAGATTCATTCGAGTTAATTCAGAATTAACTTGACGTTAAAGTTTATTAAAAAGAACTAGACTTTTTATGCCAACTTAAAACGCAATTTTTGCTCGAAGATTAAGTAGTATTTATTGTTTACCTAGCATCAGGAAACTCAATTAAATGTTTTAGTGTACATAGAAACATGGGGTTGTGATGGAATGTTATATGCAGTGGATAACATTATGCCGAACTGACTTTTTCATAATTCGTCGCCATAAATGTCACTCTTACTCCAATACCTCCATTAATTAAGTCAATTATGTGGAAATATTTTATGCCGTAGATTAGTGAATCATAATAATTATGTGAATCATAATAATAATATTATGTGAATAATAATTATGTCATGTTACTGATGAATATGATGTCATGCTACTGATGAATATGATGTCATGTTACTGATGAATATGATGTCATGTTACTGATGAATATGATGTCATGTTACGTCTAATTAGTACTGTAGAGTGTGTGTTTCATACAAAAATATTTAATCAATAATTTAGACAGACATCATCAACTCATATTAATTTTAAAAATTCTATAACTTTAGTATATATTTTCCGTACAAAAATCAATACACGAAATAAATTTTGATGAAATCAGTCTGAAATAGCACTGCTGAAATAAGTGTCCGTAAATCTGGCTGTGAATTTTTTACACACTATTCTTATTAAAACTTTAATGTTCAAAGATCGTTATTACAAGATGCGGAAACTTGTATGTCAATCAATTCAAACAGAGTGTAAATTGATCTTCAGTGTTTTAATTAATCTTAGTACTCTTTACCTACAACTACGAGCTCATTTTTACGTCAATGACTGAAAAATAGGGAAGAGATTATTTATCTCTAATTGATTTATGTATAAGAATGTATTTTTAATTTAAATGCTCGCATTAGACGATGAGAATATCATGAAAAGGTCTGACACATGTACGAAAGAACAGTGTAATTTAAGACAAAAAGAAGTAATCAGTGAATAAAGAAGTAATCCGAAGCCTTCATCATTCCCCCTATCCTTGCTAATAGCTTGGAACTCAATACGACTTCAAACTTCGTTCAAAAGAGTCGGAAATTTCCATGCTTGAATTGAGATTTGCAATAGATCTACGTACATCAAACGTCATTTACAAAATAGAAAAACACATAGATATTTTCTCAAAATAATGAAAACTTTGTTACTATAGATTAACTTGCTGTGATTCTGCAAGGTAAATGCAAGTGGTCAAAGCCTGAGGGCTGTGAGAGGCCGAAGGCCTAGCTCACCTCAGTGACCGGCCTGCGCTCGCGGTGTGAGGTATTCGTATGAGTGAGCTCTTTCCGGACCCAGCCAACGAGGCTTGCCCGCATGGCAATGCTTTGAAGTTGTTATATGAAACCGTACTCAAATTTGTATGCATAAAAACAACGAAGGCGTCTTAAAACATGCAGAGCCAAAGCTGTCTTGCGGCTATTGAACTTGCCGAAGAACTGAAAATTATCACACAATGACTATTGGAATATTCTATTTATAACATTTCTGCCTAAAGGCACTTAAATAAAAGAATATCAAACACGTATAGGCCTTTTCCAATGCCAAAACCATACTTCTTACGTCAGATATTGATTCTGGTTTTGCATAGACACGGCTCAGTTTTTGTTTGATTTAGGCCGCTCTTGGAACCGATAATTTTTTCTTTAAATAATGAAAATATTTACCTTTTCCTCCATGTAACTAACTGTGAACACTAATTAATGACATTAATAGACGGATTCACACATGGAAGCATTTTTGATGATCAAATACTTTCTTACCTTCATTAAATATTTTACTCAAAGTTTTGATGTCAACTATATCTTCTATTGATGCTTAGTTAAGTTTCAGACCCCATGTTGCACAAATTGTAATCCATTCTTGAAGCATAGCATCCAGACTCAAGTTTTCGTGCGTGCATTTCTTTTCTTTGGGGTTAGTCACGTGGTGCTGGTTGAGCTCAATGCTTACACCGGTGGCTGGTGTAGGCGTGTGTGCCCCCATCAGCAGTAGATGTTTACAACAGCAGAGAGGGGATGCTGCATGTAATTCTCTGCACCCTAAAACTACGTCTAATATCCGTCCTGTATTTTATTCTAGGCTGTCCGTATTCTGAATACTCAATACGTATACCTTTTTTCATTGAGGTGTCGGTTTGATCACTCATGCAAGTACAGCTGATGTGAGTACTACATCTAGTCAGAAGGCCTCACATCTATATGTTAAGTATTTAAACTTACCATCTAAACTTAATATACCTATCACTTGTTAATCGAACAATAAGAAAAATTATGAAACCAAACATATGTCGTGTATACTATCTACTTATATAATCGACAATGTATCTCCATCTCCCTCTCTCTCTCTCTCTCTCTCTCTCTCTCTCTCTCTCTCTCTCTCTCTCTCTCTCTTTCTCTCTCTCTCTCTGTATCTGTGTGTGTGTCCGTCCCATTACTTCCTATCTATTACTGAAAAAAATTATTGAACTGAAATCAGAATGGTTATGCATGTATTACAAGTATTGTATTGTGGATACTAAAGGCGCCGGATTACTATAAAATACTCCATTTTTCCGCCATTAGCTTTCTTCTCGTACACAGCCATGTTATCGGCAAATACAGTACAGAATGGAAGTTTTGTATGTATTCATGAAAAATATTGAAATTATAATAGTACCACGGGTACAAATAAAAAATGTGTTTTTAATTCCATAGATCCTTAATTTTATCACTTTTAAACCAAGGAATTTCAAAGGTTACTTTCTGGGTCTAGTTATCGGTAGAAAAAATAGAGAATGGAAATACTGTATATGCGAGATGCTTCCCGTAGAAATTCCACGATTTAGGCTTGACTAAGTGGAAATTTTTATAAAGATGAATGCATCAAAGATTTACTAAGAGTTATGGTGTTTTAAATGAATACTTTTCATTAATATATATATATATATATATATATATATATATATATATATATATATATATATATATATATATATATAAAGAACTTCCATTCGGTATCTTATCTACCGATAACAGGGCTCAGATTGTACTCGTGGAAATTCAACGGTTTAAAAGTGATAAAATTAAGGATCTATGGGATTAAAAAAACATTTTTTATTTGTACCCGTGGTACTATTAGAATCTGAATATTTTTCGTGAATATATACAGAACTTTCATTATGTATCATATCTACTGATAACATGGCCGTGTAAGAGAAGAAGGCTAAGAACGGGAAAAAAATGACTTATTTTATAGTAATCCAGCGCCTTTGGTATTCACAATACCATGCTTATGATACATGCATGCCCGTTCTGATTTCAGTTCAATGATTTCTCTTCAGTAATAGATAGGAAGAAATGGGAAGGACACACACAGATACAGAGATAGAGATATAGAGAGATTGAGACAGAGAGAGACAGAAAGACAGAGAGAAAGGAGATACACTCTATTATATGTATATGTAGATGAGTAAATAAAATTTCAATCTGTTTACCGTTGTCTGTGTATAGGAGTAGCTTGTATAAACGCGCCTTGGAGCTACAAAATTTCCTATTTTGATTAAACATAACCGATATTATTTATCATAATGTGGGTCTTCCCAATTTTTTTCCATACATGTACATTACATGTATGACTCTGAAGCTTAAAAATTAAACAACCGGTAACTTAGGACCAAACTAATTGTGTAAAAGTAAAGACGCGTTTCTTTTGGGCTGAGCGTGTGCTGCGCTTAAAAGCCATGTACTGTTCTCAAAAACTGTGTTCCATATTCTTCAATGTATTTAGCGTAGAATTATATAGTTATCAATCTCCCAGCTATTTTTATTTATTTCGAAGCTTTTCAGTACCTCGATGTTGCACATAATCAAAATTATTTAACAGCGGCCTGTTGCCTCACAATGAACTAAGTTTTGTAATTGTAAGCAAACTACGAAAGTTCATTTTCATAGCTTTCCTTTCTTGAGAGAGTTGTAATAAAAAAGCCGAGACATTACAAACAGCTGAGATATGAATAGGCGACAAGTACATTCACAATTTTGATTCTGAATGTTTTCTCATGTTAGTATCGTTTTATACATTAAAATACTTTCTAAAAATTTATGAGAATCCAACCCCACTAATTCTGTTTACGAACTGGCACTGCTGATATATGTATGAAATACTACTTTCAAATACAAATGTAAGAAACCTGTGCTTCACCCCTTCCCTGGTGACCATTATATCTGACCAACCTTTCCAAAATCTGCAGAACAATTATTGTTGCTCTAACGAAGGTAAAGTGAAAATATTTGATTTGAACCCTGGCTCATAGAGTCAACTGGGTCGAGTCCTGGCTGGCCAAACACTTGTGACGATCATTACGAAAGCTCAAAATTATTAACGTCGAGTTCTTCTTTTGTAAAGATGTACTGCACATTTCTTGGCTTCGAGTTTTGGGTGTAAATGAATTTGGTTTCAGCACAGCTGTACATTGACCGATAACAGCGCGCATAGAAACGTACAACTGATTGGAAATAAGTCTTAAGAAATTTCTCATGAATATTTCGAGCAATTTCTGCTATAAATCTGCACGAACAGATAAAAAATTAAAACTAAAATAAAAACGATCTGCGAAAGGATTGAAAGTCCGTTCGCAAATAAGAGCATTTTGCTTGAAAAGAAGCCATTAACTCTTTAAGGACCATTGTCCTTCCTGAAGTATATTATAAATAATTCATTGTAGTCCGACATTGTAAATTCATCGTTCTAAAGTTAAGTAAAATTACATAGCAAACCATTGAATTTGAGTAATAATTTACGCAATATTTTATTCACTCAGAAAATGATTGGGTTATTATAGGGTTAAATGAAAGTATCAACTATTTTAACTCTATGTACTCTGTATTGCAGCAAGAGAACTTTTTTATCGGCCACGAAGAAAGAACTACATGCGCAAACGTTCGAATTAACTGAACTCTAGCCTTGACATTTAAATTTTTAATATTGTCTATTGTGTTAGAATGGGGGGAGGGAAGTTAAAAACTGGCCGTGGCCGCTGTCTTCCTGCACAGCAACCCTCATGGCAGGTGTTTGGTGGATGTAGCAACCGGTAACATACTGAAGTCATGATATCATACTTCAGTCATAACATTATTTGAATCTCACCCCAAGCCTTCAACCTAAGTAAATTCACTGGAATATTCGAAGCCACGGACACTCCATCTATAACGACTCAATTTAGCAGTAAATGATTTCACGGGCTGATAGGCCAGTCGATTTGCTTGAGTGAGTTGTTGTGGGCTATTGTTATGATTCATTAGTTAGTCGCAATGTTGATCATTGGTAATATAGCTGCAGCGTTTACGTGGTTTGAAATGATTGAAATGCATGACTGACATACGTGATTGAAATGCATGGTTGAAATGCGTGATTGAAATGGATGATTGATATAATTGATTGACTGCAACGTTAGGAGTGAAGACAGGGAGCATCTGTGTCTGCTAGTCACGAGTTTGACGGTTTTCAACGGAAAGAAGATTGGACTTTCTTTACTTGACCGTGTAAACCATTCTTCGTAAACTATAAACTCCACTCGACAAACTATATTCTGAGTATGTTTAATTTTACTATTCATGGAACTATTTCCCGAAGAACACATCACACATGTCGCAGAGCACCTTCATTAATGAAAATTTTTTCATTACTAGTATGCGATAAGAATGTCTACGGCTTTTTCTAATGGACCTAGAATGTCCGGGGAAAGCCGTTATCAAATGATACAGAAAAATAAATCGATGCATAAAAAGACAACAAGTGAGAGCAACATCTGCTTCAAGGAAGACGGTCAAGTGAGAGCAACACCTGCTTCCAGGAAGACGGATAAGTGAGAGCAACATCTGCTTCAAGGAAGACGGTCAAGTGAGAGCAACACCTGCTTCAAGGAAGACGGACAAGTGAGAGCAACACCTGCTTCAAGGAAGACGGACAAGTGAGAGCAACACCTGCTTCAAAGAAGACGGACAAGTGAGAGCAACACCTGCTTCAACGAAGACGGACAAGTGAGAGCAACATCGGCATCAAAGAATAGAAAAGAATTAGGTAATAGAAAAAAAGAGTTATAAATTATTGAGCAGCTACCCAAGACCCATGACGTCTAAATTTCAAGCCTTAATCATGTATACATATATGTAGACACCTCAATCGCGCAGAGGCGCCTCAATCACATACAGGCACCAGGAATAAAGTAAGATAGAAGGAGGAAGGGAAGATGAAGAGCAACAAGTGAGAGCAGCACCAGCATCAAAGAAGTTAGGACGGACAGGTGAGAGCTGTCTAGCAGGTGTGCGTATCATAATCGATTTGCCATCACCTCGCGGCCTGCAGTGATGACATTAAGCGGGCGCTGTGCCCCCGACGGCCGGTGTGAGTGAGGAGGCTGTACTCTCACCAAACACGTTCTGTAGCCTGTGTTGAGGTGAAAGTCTTTTCAC
This sequence comes from Trinorchestia longiramus, assembly GCA_006783055.1. Taxonomy (NCBI): domain Eukaryota; kingdom Metazoa; phylum Arthropoda; class Malacostraca; order Amphipoda; family Talitridae; genus Trinorchestia; species Trinorchestia longiramus. Next base: position 298,404 of record VCRD01000178.1, read on the forward strand.
ATATTCTGTTATCGTGTTTGTATTCTCTTTTTGAATCCTAATTCCTATGAATTTTGCATATTTAGCAGCGTAAGCAAGCTTCATATCCTTATAATGACTTAAGCTAGATTGGGACCCAGTAAGCTCGAATACGACATAGTTAGAAATCAATTTGGCTAGAAGTACAGTTCATGTGACGAACGTAAATTTAGAAACTTTTCAAGTGAAAAAAATTCAAATGAAATTCCAAAATTTACCTCAGAAAGTTCTCATTTTGCTGACCTAATAAAACAGAAGATTACGTTGGGCTTGCTTTCACCATAGAGCCAGATGTCTGTTTGACAGAGATGCACCATAATCTTAGATGTACGATAACATTATCATTCACCACATTCGCTACCTATGATGTTGCAGTAAAACGTAGATGATGATTATAACATTATGAATTACTACATTTCCTGCTGAGGATGTATCAACTAAACGTAAGTGATTGAAAGTGTTTTCTTCACAGTGCCTCATTTCTATATGGATTATTGACCCTAACCTCACGTGCACGGCCATGTGACTGTGATTGTGTTCATTATGTGAGAAAATTATGGACTCAAAGGAAATGCCGATATTTTTCGTAGTAAGGGTTCAAGTTTTTAAAGAGTTCCTCATTGTAACTTCCCAGTATGACGTGTGAAGAGATTATTTAGCCATGAATCTCAGGGGTTAGTCTTAAAAAAAATTCCCTACTCACCTACACTCTACTTTATTCTAATTCTTTTCATGAAGTAGTCAGAACAGTTTGTAAATTATCTGATACTTCTAGTAACTTTCGTAAACACGTCCGTAACAAGCAGGGTAACCAAAAGATTCACCTGTCATGCGCAGCTCCCGTAGTCAGATTTAACAGTGTCAAAATTAACACGGGCAGATCAATCGGACAGCATGAAACCGTTTACAAATGGAATAAACTCCATAGTTTAGTTGAGAAGCAAATTCACTCAGACTAACAAGAGTATAAAATCGTTTTGATGTTCATGGTCTGCCATGCGCATGTAGGGAGACTAAATTACACAGTTAATAGCTACACCAGATAGGAAATTTCCTGTGAGCGGACGCGAGTATACGTCACGGCGTAGAAATTTACTGTGTGATAGAAGCTCATTTCACTCTGTTTCCAAAAATAATTTTTATCTATCTGCTTTTGAGGAAGTATTTTCGATTCCAGTGGCCGGTGTGTCATATTACGAGTGTTATTATCGACATACTAAGTGTTGTTGAGTGCTATGATCGACATACTTTGAATGCTATTATCGACGTACTTTGAATGCTATTGTCGACGTAATTTGAATGCTATTGTTGACGTACTATGTGTTATTGATTGCTATTACCATTTTTTTGAATGTTATTAGCGACATGCTATGAGTGTTATTGTCAACACAAATAACTGCTAAATGAAATTCACCATTCACTATCCGGTCAGCAGCAAAAGAGGAAACTAACCGTTATTGTTCTATAAATTGCCTGTTCCTTACAATAAATATTATTTTAGTTGTGTTAAATTTTGAATGCTTTGGTGCTAGAATTTGTGCTGATGTCCCCTAATTTTACCAAATTCCTAACAAAATATTAATTGCACTAGGATAATAGAAACCTCAAAGGGAGAATGCGTGAAAAGGCTTTAAAGAATCCATTAATGCCCGCAAAGTTCCCCGTAGCCTGCAATTGCGTATACTCAAAGTGCTTCAGTTTGTTAACAAACTTTTAAATATTGATATTACCGACCTGAAATCTAAAATTAGCTGCGTGTTTCAATGACCTTCACGTGTGCGTGTTAGAGAGAAGCACAAATTTGTTTGCTTGCGCACTGCGATCTAAAATTGGCGGATCTGTAGTCTCTGTCTGCGCATCCTTCTCGTGTGGCATTGCTCCCTGCAGGGACCAGAGTCATAACTACACTCAAACGTCCTTATTTTCTCCGTCATTATTTGCATTAGTCGCTACTTGTAATGTATTTGAGCGTATTTCTTCGTTATATTCAGCATTGTTTCGTAATTTTCTCGATTTTCATCTACATTTTCTTGCATGTACTCATACTCTTCAAATTTTAAATCACGGCTTTAATTACAACATATAACAAGGCTTGAGTGTATCAACGCTTATTTGCCACCAAAACTCACAGGTAGTATTGAGTTTCCAATTATTTTCAGTATATATTACCCCATTTTTATATAAGCAATAAAAAACATAGATAAATCAAAAGATAGTATTATTTCATGTGCCTCTTATCCAAGTCTAGAATCTAATTTGTTGTGACAGAACAGTTTTTCTAGTGGATATTTTTCTTAACAAATTTATAAAGCATGGCGGAAATATCTAACTATAGACTGACTTGATATTATCATAGTCTTTTCTGTATATCATAGTCTTATCTGGATTCACTTACTTTTCATATGGACTGATACAAGCGAAAAATTCATTTATAAAATGGAATTTAATTCACCGGTTTTTATAAGGAGCTCAAGTATAAGATTATTGTAACAGTTTATTATTTCAGACACATTGATTCAAGTGAACGTTTTCAATAAAAATCAGCCGTGCATTATAAATATCGCTCTCCATATGTAATATTAAATGCTGGAAAGATAATTGACAATTAATGCTCGTATGTGAATCAAAGTTAAGACGAAAACTTTGCTGATACAACTTCGTTGTTTTGGTCAAGTTTTCTCATAAAATTGATAGGATTCCACTGTTAGAACAATTTTGAAGCGTGCGTCAGCCATGGTAAATTTTCATTCGCTGAGAAGTTACATTTTTATGTGTTAAGGAAGTTACATTTTCATCCACTGACAAGGTATATTTTCAATTACTAAAAAGTTAGATTTCATGAACGAAAAAGTCATATTTTCATTTACTGAGAAGTTATATTTTCTTTCACTGAGAAGTTACATTTTGGTTTGAAAATGAAAATGTAAAGATTCCAACCTATAAAGATTCCTACTCACGTTCGAGAGCTGAAAGTATTCCAACTCTTAAAATTCGCGTAGAATTTTCTTGGACACATCGAAATGAGTTCGAAAATCAGTGTTCTAATCATAGACGTTATCGACTGGAACTAGTGAAGACAGGCGCAGTGATCGATGCCCTGATAAGCCTGCTGGAGGAAATCCTTGTTCTGTGAACTCCAATTCTACTATCTTTGAAGAAGTTTAGTTCTACACAGATTACATGGTTCGGTTTTCTAATAAATGGTAAAACGTGGCTACGCAATAAATGTGAAAACGCAGTTAAGATTAGGAAAAGGTTACGATTTTCCTATATGTTGATACATTGTTGTACATTTCGATGCTGTCATTGCATTTAATCCGGAGTTCTGAAATTATGTGGTTGCAGTTAAGTTGAGTAACAGACGTTCATACCAGGTATATTAATTCGTTTTGTTTTTAACGTCTGTTCTTAGAAGTAATGTGCACCTATCTTCTTCGCTCCTTAAAACTCTGTTTTTAGTAGTTTTTAATTCTATTTAACGTAAATCAGCGAGTCAAGTAAGAGAATTAATATCACGAGTGCGAATTCATATCAAAAGTTCATGTTATTAAAAAAATGCGTATCGTGAATTCTTGCAACAAAGTAATTAGTATTGTTAATCAGATTAATGACTTAAGTTTCTCAAGAAAAGCCTCCCAAGTGTTCACGAGCTGGTATGCCTGAGCACCTCCATAATCCTGAATTAGAAGGCTAGAGCTGACGAACTGAAAAGCATGGCCCTCGAGTAGTAGCATGTTCTTTTTGAAGTAACGATCACTGTCCTGATGAAAAGGGAAACCTCCTTGTATAATATAACAGTCACTGTGTTCGTTAGTCTACATGAAAATTTAAATCTAACTAAAATGTGTTTTACAACTTTCTCCGTACTTAGCACGCCACCTTATTTTGGTATGTTTCACATATTGGTCTTTGTTTTCTTTCAATCATAAATATTCATAGTTTAAACATTTTTACCCATCTCCATCTCAATCATTTGTAATAGCTTTTATATATGCCTGTGGATAAGTATTATCACACTACTTACATTAACAACTTTGCAACGGCAAACGAAGCGTATTATAAAACAAACATACATTTGCCACCAAGGGATATATGATACGTTAATACTTCGCGCTTTGAGATGTTAAAGTCTTAGCGCCCGGAGTCATCACTAAGCTTCTCTGAATATACGTTCTATACCTTGATTTTTCCATCATTTTGTTTATGATTTTCTTAGTCAGTTAATCGATCATTTGTTGACTGCCTCATAATTTTGTTCATGACTAAGTCCATAAACTACTTGGTGGATCACTTCACATTTTTTCTCTCAGATGAAGGGGAATTGGAGTCTCTTTGGTAAGTGCACGACCAAATTCGTCTATTGAAATTCCACGTGACATTGATGCCATCAGGGAGCCCTCCCGTGCTCATCTTGTCGACATCAAAGTCCACTTTGATGTCATTTTTCATCAGATGAAGTGGCTGCACGTTAGGACAGAAAAGGTTCATTCTGCTGGAAAACGCACGTGCGTTCGTTCTGTTTGAACACACCATGTGCAGTTAATCGCTCCTCAAATCCATTAGTTGCCTCCAAATGACATTTTGTCGGCGGTGAATCCTAGCGCAGTCGCACTTGATGTCTTTTGCTATTTAAATCCCATAAAGAAACAGAAGAAAAAAATCAAATTTCGAGTGAGCAACTGCTGGAAAGAGAAAGCAGTTTACATAAAATTTAATCGCTTTGCTGTTAACGTCGTGTGTGGGCTGACTTCCATGGACCAGCACAAAGCTTTAAAAAAAATAGGAATTTCCTGATCAAAATGTATTTGTAAGTGTACTGATACGCAAAAAATTGAAGGAACACAGTATAAACAATAATATTTATCGAACTCATTATCAATTCGCTGTCGTGTAGTAATGTGTTGAAATTTTATAAAATGTTAACAAGAGATAAAAGTGTGCGTATTAGTTTTTCCCTACAAATATAATGAGCGCAATAAAGATTTATTAATTGATCGACATTAACACTCCTATTTTTGCCCTCACTGAAAGTTTCTTTATTGCTAAGACACCAAAATATGGTGCAAATGCGTTATTATTCCATTTACCCAGCACCTCATAGCAATAATTACAAACGAAAGCTTCTAACTCGGTAAATTAATATTCAGCATTTCTTTTTAGTTTCTAAGCTCAAGCAACGTCTGCTCGTGCTTCGCTTAAGCCGTCTACTAAAAAATTTTGATTACGCTATCTCTCAATTTAATTTCAAGGTTAGCTAAGTAAATTTTATTTGGGATTTAATGACTTGTAGGTATTCGCACGTCTGATGTTTGTAAATGTAAATCATCAGATGATTCACTGTATCACTGTAAATGTTTGTAGGTATTCCCAAGTCTGTTAAATGACGTTATGGTTAAAATATCTGTTCGTTTTGCTGGTTTATTTCATTAGGCAACCTGGCGTTCGTTCTATGACCTCCCTTAACTAGCATTTCCTGTCTAATTACCACAAACTAATTCCCGTCAGTTCATACATGCTTAGACAAATCTATGAAAAAACAAAATTACTTCTATTATATAAGCGGCTGTGGTCGTAGAGAGCAGTACTCGTATACCTGAGCAGCTGTCAATAATATTGGAGGCTGGATTATTCAATTCTTGAAAAGTTGGAAGCATTAAGTCATGAAACTTCTCATCTCGGTGATGTTTCGTTACATGATTGTTGGAAAACATTTTTAAATGTGTTGAATTCTATTCAATGAAACGAACGAACTAATGGAAGTACAATACTGAAAGCGATTCTTAATCGTTTTCTTCCTTCAGAGTTTTTGTTCAGCTTCTCATTATTGTTTCTTGTGCATAGCAACTGAAGAGAAGTTGTTTTATTTCCCGCCTCAAGTAGGAATATGTCTTAAATAATATTCAATCTGTTCGGAAATAGTTGGTACATGCATCTTTTGGCGTTGATCAGAAACAGTTCGTGCAGTGGGAAAAAATGTTTAAAAATTTAACTCTTACATCATGCGTTCAACGTTAGACATTATTATTTTACGAAAGTCCAATAAACATAAATAAAGAGTTAATTTCCTCTATGTTTTTCTGAACAATGACGCCAGAGTGTAAAACCGACTGTGCCTCAACTGTTTCCGACCACAGGGAGCAAACTTGACATGAAGGAATAACACTGATGAACAAAGATCATCAACATATTAGACTGCTGAAATTCCCTTATTAAGGTGATTTCTCATACACAAAAAGCTACCTAAATGTAAATTCCAACAAACACCGATGATAGCATGAAGATATTTAGTTACTTAAATGTGCCTAGTTGAAGCACCTAGCATTACTAAGGTCAAATTTGTTGCTTGATCTGGGTCAGCCAAGAAGCGAAGAAAACATGTTATCTGCTTGGAGAACAGCTCTCATGAGATCACACGTAGAAGGACTGAGTGTTTACGAGGTCTGTGCAGCTGCATCTCCTATGCAGTACAGAAGCTTCTCCTTAGCGCTTTGGTAGAGGAATATCAACAGCTCACATTAGCGTGCCGCCAATCGTTCCTTGCCAGCAAACCATCACGCGAAAACAAGATCACATGCGAGCTCAGGATGAAGTTGCTGATGTTAAGTGGGTGAAGCACAGGACCATTGGACACTAGGAAAACTATGCTAATCATGTTACCGGAAACTTCAGACGGTAACTTAGTAAATACTAACCTTGCAACCGGGAACTGTATCATTCGATTACGTTGAAACTGCGTTAATTAAGTGACGAGGGACTGAATTATACTTGTTATTGAAAATTGGAAATCCAGTAACCGAGAAAGTTTGTGAATGTATTAATATAGAAACTCTGCTAATCCCGTAAATGCAAAACTGTGTAAGTCTAGAAGCCAGAATCCAGTGACGGGATTTCATTTTACAATGGGTCTATCACCTGGAAATACCATTTCAACACACTTTTTCCCCTACTGCGAACTAAATGCCATAAATGCATTAGATAGTGAACCAATTTCAGAAAAATACTCGCAAGCTGGCGGATAGTTTTCAACAAGCTATTCCAGCGAGGGCGTCAATTTATGCCCTTTTTTGCACGTTTTCTGGATCTTTCTCTTAACTTGAATATAGGGATGCATTTTATTGATTGTGTGTTGGGCTGAATAAACAGATATTGTTGTGTTTAAAAATAATTACCAGCACAAGAGCTGCATGTGAATAGATAACATGGAACTATTCCTCAAATTCTCAGAATACTGTACTAATTTTAGTAATTTTGTTACGCTAGGCTGCTGCGTGCCATCCTGAAACGTGTCATTCTCCAGTATAAAGGAAGCAAAGAACTTCATTTCTTGCAGGCCGAGTACTGTGAGTACAGGTGAATGATGAGTGACCGTGCTGTGGACTTGAGCCAATTGTGATGTCACGAAGATGACGGATGAGTGGAGCATCTCAGCAACCATCGGTAGCTTTCTTAGCGTATCCCTTTTTCTTCCTTTCAAAATTTTTCTTTGTCGCGTCCTCATAGAAGAAGACTTAGCAAATCAATAGTGTTGCTTCCGAGTTGTTCACTCATCATATTTTCTTCGTATTTAAATTGTTTTGTTAGTTGTTAAAAATGAGTTTTCACTCAACTCAGCGTTCAGTTTAAAGCTTTTCCAATGTTCAATTAAAATGTTCCATGCCATGTTACATTAAAAGAGATTCATATCATTTATTTGTTGGTATTTCGTTGGTCATCAGAGTATATTTTCCGTATTTTAGGTATAACTATTTTTCAACTATAGTGAAGGCATAAATATTTACTGAATGGTTTCAGAGATTTTTTCGCTGGTGTTTTTTATATTTGAAATTCATTTCACGTTCTCATTTTGAAGGTGCATCGGCAAAATCCTTAAACGCTGGGTACTCTATTGAACAAGAGCAAGGCTTCGTTAGAGGCACAATTTTTCCTTGCGGCAAAATAAAAATTTTTAATGGTTTGTTTTATAACATTCCATTTTATTCATATTGTTATGTTCAATTTTATTGCATGTTCTCATAGCTTCATGTATTGATAAATAATTTAAAGCGTGGTTCTGATGATGTGGAGACCTACAGGAAGTTTTTAACGCATGAACAGTAATGATGTGGGAGGTCTAACATGCCCACATTATGTTCCTCAGAAAAATATCTGTCGTTAATTAAGAATCGTTCTTCAGACTGTACCGCTCAAATAATTTAAACGATATAGTCTGAAGAACTGTTTACAATTATTTGTAATTATTTTCCCGAGCAACAAGAAATACGATGAAGAAGTTTTGAGAAAAAATTCAGTTACATACTCGTACATGTAGTTTATATATACGTACGCTAAAAAAACGGGCGTCACCAAAGAGCATGCGGTTTTTTGTTTCCAAAAACGGACTGAAAGTTTCAATCTTGAACAACAAGTCCAAATTTAGATTCATAATAACCACCTAAATTCATTTATCTTCTAGAATAATACATTTTTGAACTATGCACTTGCTAAAGATACAAACAATTGGAAATATTAAAAAGCTTACGTTTCTAAATTCACGGGAGGGCAAATAAAACTAACACTTATGTACTTGATTATTTAGCATTCACTGAGCGTCAATAATACATGTAGAAAAAATTTGTAACCTGGAAGTATTACGCAGGACCATTTCTTCGCTGCCAGGACAATACTCAATTATCCGGTAGTTCGTGTTTAAAAGCAAGAAATTGGTCAGTCAAGCCTCTGGCATCTGTCTTTAAAAGGTGCTCCAGAAAAAGATTGAAAATTATTTTATTTTATTTCCGTTAAAGTTTATAAATGAAGTATACATCATTGACTTTTTAAATGCATGGCTACCAAAATTATTAGGTGGTAGGAGTACATTGGACAATTATACTACATGGTGTCACTAAAAAAGTTAATTAAAACATATAGAATCAAAAATAAGGCTAACGAAACAGATGTCTGAGATGGCATTTTGTGCAAACATTGTAAGAACTGAATAAAACGAGTCCCAATATCTATTTCTAGAAAAACCTCAGCGAGTTTGTTCCCCTGGTATTTATGTTCCATACCCTTTGCTTATCTCAGTATTAAAGTCTTTCAGTGAAAGGCTTCGATAAGGATGCAAAATATATTTCATTTCAATTGTTTTATAAAATAATGCAAATCATTATTGTTATTCAGAACATACCAATAGAATGACTGCACAGATATCTAGTAACGAACTAACTGTCCTAATTATTTTTGAGTACGAGCACGTCGTATTCTGCTCCTGAGAAGTCATACGAGTAAAAATGAGTCCTCAAAATGTTCACGTACGCTGCACACCAGTTTTTTGTCACTGATTCCGATTCTCTGTAAATTGTTTTAGTGGAAATCCGATCAGAGGTTTTCAGCGCTCCTGTGAGTTTAAAATTGTCGGCTAATTAAGAGTCACTAATTCGATATGCTATGACAAAATACGTGATATTTTTGCGCTCATATTTTGACTAGTTGTAGGTATATTTAAAGTTTATCTAAATAGAACAACAGTCGCAGTGTGACTGACAGCCAAATACTCTTCTTCATTCTCATACTTGACTATCGAGCGGAACATCTTCACTGGATGATTTGGCCGGTAAATTCAGTAGATGATTTGGCGTCTAGATTTTGCCGGTAATATTTACATGCTCATCATCAAGAAACATTCATCACTAAATGCTCATCAATCAATCAAACCGACACGTTTTTCCGATGGACTCTCGCAGGCGTAATTATTATTACTCCGATACTCAGTACGGTTTATACTCAGGGCAACGACACGATCTGCAGCCTGTTTTTGCTCTGTTAAAAATCAGTAAAGCTTGCGATACAACAGTCCCTGAAAGGTTTTTACCAGAGTATAGATATTTTTGTATTATTTTCAGCGTGACTTACGTTATTCATAACTCAGGAATAAATTATGTGCATTCAGCAGTACAGTTATCTGAACTCTGATTGATTCCCTTAACGTGCTCAATTTTTTCGTCTTCGTTCACCATTTACCTTGAGGATATCTAGCATAAGAGCTTCATTCCGTGGAGTTTTTTATTCCACAGCTCAAAAGTTGACTACAGCGTGAATGCTTAATTCAGTTGAAGGCTGCACGAGCTGTAGGTTTATTACTTCACGCATATGAACGATGTTCAATTATTCATTTGATTTTTTTATCGCAGCCGTCCGATGGTCGCTGAGTGCATGCAAGTACAAAATAAAAATTCTATTAAAAAGGTATTATTTATTTAACGGTGGCACTCCTACACGCTACATTAATGCACTCATGATAAAAGTCATACTATCTATTAATATTAATTGTTACGACACATTTCAGTATATCTTTAAATTCAGTTGCATTTAATTTTCCTCGTGTAAGCAACCTCATGGGCAAGAGGTTACCAGTCTTGATCTTGTCTTACTTGCACTTGCTACTCGCATCTTGTACAGGAATACTAGTCTTTTAGACGCTTCCAAGTATATACACAAGACCAAAATTAAATATTTTGGCATTGGTATTTTTATGATTTGCAGTTTCTGCAAAATCCCAATAGTTTCGAAAGTGATAAGCACATTCATAAGAATTCGATAATTTCTGCCTAAGCAGCATTTAAAACTCGAAACTTTTATTAATATAATTCTTAGAAGAGGATATACATTTCGATACAATCGTAGTCAATAAGCAATGCATATATTGATATTTGTTGATTTGTTTGTTTATGCATAGCTTACATACCTGTTGATATATGTTGATGCATTCCTTACATTTACAACGATTTACATTTCAGAATGTACATATTTTACCATCACCTAATCTTGCCTTCCTTAGAATGCACACAAATTACATTACAATACAGTAATATTTATTCTTTTCAAGAGACGAATAGGCAAACGCATTTCCCTCTACATATATTTCCTTAAGTTCAAGACCGACAAAACCAGAAAGTGGCATTGCCTTGTGCAGTGCCCTTTTTACCTCAGGGGAAAGTTACGAGGACAAGCAGAAGCTTAAATTCAATTTGTTTTTGCGGGATCTTATTGCAAGTTTCTCACAAGCCCTGGCTTACGTGAGTGATTCACGAAACCTAAATTAAATCCTGTAATTAGATCGAGCGGTCGCAACGCGCGTCGCCTCAAGTTACTTTGCGCACCAAAACAGTTTTAATAATTCTTCCCCTGCGAAGATATTGATTTATTTAAGAGCATAAAAAAATGTGTGTGAGTAAGGTGTGTTGTTCTTATTTTCCAGGATGTTTTTCCGTATAACCAAGCTGGTTGATTCTAATGGTATTCTGAAATACGTTTTCTAACATTTATTTCGGAATAATTCATCAACGAAAGAAGAAAATTACCATTTTGCAAAATGGAATTTCATATACAACTTTAATTTTGCTTACCGATCACATGAAAATTGTTGTTTAAATGTAACGTCAGAAGTCAAATTAATTCCACAAAATGAGATAGCTTAGCGCAAATTGAATGCAAAGTTCAAGGTATGCAAGAATCATTAACTTTACCTTTATTTTGATTTAGCTTTGTGTCAAGGTTATATTATGGATTTGAGCTTCAAGACTGGAAAACACAAGTGAATAAATCGCAACATAATTTCCAGTGAGAACTGCATATCCATGGCATGGTGCACAACTTGTAAGCTTTCTGTTCTCAAAACGTGATGCTTTTGACAGCATATTTACTTACTAAGTTTGGGGTGCTTCTAAAATCAAATCCTGTTTACTAACTTCAGAATCCCTGCTAATATTTTTCCATGCACAATATTTTTTGAGCTGTTAGTGCAAAAAACATTCTTAAAAATAAAAAATTTCTAAGGTGCAACTGAAGACAGTAAAATCGTATTTTTTATTCTGGTTTCCTATTCGGAAACTGCTGCTGTTACTTATAAAAAAATAAAAATATCAATTCCGTTATTTTCAGGGCCTTATTAAGTGAATATACATTTTTTTCTCGTTCCTTATACCCTGATTTTATGCTACGTTTCAGGAAGTATGGACAGAAATAAAAAATCAAAATACATTCAAGTGACAAGCATAATTCTTTGATAAATATTTTTTCTTCTGTGCAGTGTTAATTTCCTTGGATGCAGTCGGCACACATGTACAGAGGCAACCACTTGGAGCAGTGATGTATTGCAACTTTCATTGTGATCTTCTGTTTCCGAGTGCAGGCTGAGCAGAATTGTATTCTAATAAACTGTAATTTCTAACTTCGCTGCAGAAACGCCCCATTCCACGAACACTTGCAGTTACAGTAATTGTTCAAACTTTTCCTAGAAAATAGTTGTAATGCATGAGTGGCATTTCGCCAAGTGTAGAGTAAGGCTTGGAGTGAGCGCAAAGTGTGGTAGAGGTATGCCATAGAATGATGAAGAGATGATGGAGAGAATGAGAGTTTTAAAGGTTACGCTAGTTGCAGGAATGCTTTCTGCAGAGAACGAAGAAAACAGAAATGTAGGCAGAGGTTTAAAAGAGGTTTGAGATACTCCTCTCATAGAATTTCAAAATCTTTGTACGTACTTTTAACGTCGCTCAGGTAGTTCTTTAATTTACTTCTAGATGTAATAATATTTCATCGGAAATAGTGCGAGTAATTCATTATCCTTTTCATTTTTTTCAGACGGTAAATTATTCATCCGGAAACTAATGGTTAGCAAAGCATGGAAATAGCCTACACAGAAGATTTCTCAGAATATTAACGTTTTTTTTAAACAAGATGTATCTACCGACTAGGGAAACTTGAACTATGAATATTGCTCGAGATAGACTCAATTTCTACATGACCTTTTAGGAAATTCGACCAGACATGCAATCGTAATAGTGTAGGAAGAAATATTTTTCAGTGCCAATGAAGAGATAAGTCATTAAATACCGTGCTGTAAACAGTCGTCTGTCATTTTCAAGTATTGTGTGTAACGTAAACAAATTGAGTGTTATTTTAGCGATTTGTCTCCGTAGCGCTGCAGATACATAACACTGAGGATCACTCAATTGAAGATATACCAGTACGTACAGAAGCTGCATCCCGAACTTCACTGATTATCCTTAGTGCTCTATTGCTCAACATGAATGTATAATCATTTACTAATACAAGCTATGCATGTTACGAAACCATGAAGAACGTTTCATACTATGACTATTAGTAAATATGAAGGGCTTTAGCATTAGGCTAGAAGAAGCAGAACTAGTAGCCACATCGAAGACTCGTATTCGTACTTTCTTAACTGTCCTAAAAACTCTATTGAACAAAATTTAAGTCTTAACTTTTTTGGACTAGAATTGCGAGTTTAAACTCGCAATTCTAGTCAAAAACTCTAGTCTAAAGACTTAAATTTTGTTCAATAGAGTTTTTAGGACAGTCAAGAAAGTACGAATACGAGTCTTCGATGTGGTTACTAGTTCTGCTTCTTCTATCCTAATGCTAAAGGCCCTTCATATTTACTAATAGTCATAGTATGAAACGTTCTTCATGGTTTCGTGACATGGTTTCGTGATTTCATGGTTTCGGGATTTTTTGCCGTGACATGCTGAGTCCGTTGACCGTCATGGATCTGTCATGCTCTTGATACCTTTGATGAAAGATAGACTCTGAGCTTAACTCTAGTTACTGAGCTTGAGCTGACCATACTCTCATCTTCAGGAATGAATGCTTAAAAAAGAATGGCATCTACTGAAATTCGTCAGGCAGGTTTGTTTGCAGAGCAGTTCAGTAACATTGATCCCGTCTGCATATCATATTATAGAACTGGAAAGAAAATACGCCGCCTTTGATGGAGTACAAGTCATAGTATAATAGCAGTTCGCTCATCAGTGAACAATGAAAAGCAACGAGTTTTTTCTTGGCTGTTGAGCTTGTAAACTCAAGTAAAGCTGAAATAAAATGAAAATAAAGCATGAAAATGAAGCAAAATTTTTTTTCAAAGTATTGGTTGAGCTCACCAAATCAAATGCGTACATTGAGATCTTTGAGAATGAAGTGATAAAAATGATTTGTCATTTTTGTGCACTTTGGAAATAACTTCAAGATATTATTAATTGTATTTATTTGATTAAATATTACTTTGCTCATAACGTTTTATTCCAGAGAATATAAAAACTATAAATGAAGTAAAAACAGTTATCCGTAGTGTAGAACAAATTGTAGAAAAACACACATTTTGCGAGAAAATATTTTAAGAAGGTCTGACTATTTTTAATTCAATTTTGTTGTATAGAATTGACAAACTTTTGGCATGATTGAATTGTGAAAATTGCACTAGTAAATTTCGGGTCATTTCCTATTTGTCTAGAGTTGCAGTATTAAACATTTTGGAATAGTCTTTAAAATTCAACTCAAATTGCTCAGTCTTTATAATAACTTGATAACTCGAGCGTGCTGGTGAGAAATTGCGAGTGTTGGCTGTAACTTGGCTGTCTTGGTTGGAACTCGAGCGTGTTGGTTGGAACTCGAGCGTGTTGGTTGGAACTCGAGCGTGTTGGTTGGAACTCGAGCGTGTTGGTTGGAACTCGAGCGTGTTGGGTGGAATTTGGTTTCAGTTGAGTTCAACCATAAAGACACTCACTAGAGCTCTTGATCTCGAGATCAAAACCACTCCTCATTTCTTAAATTTTTCTTTTGTTCAGTTGTACAAGTTTCAAGACACACTCGTCCTGTTAACTCACATTTCAAAGTTATCGTTAATGCACACAGAGACGCACAAGAGTATCTCACACATTTGAGGTAATATCATGAGAGTGCTCGTGATGTTAAATTAAAAAAAGTGTTACAATTTACTTTCATCTGTTTTAGTGAGCCAACAGCATGAAAATGCCTGCAAATATTGTGATAAGTCACAATTTTTCAGTGAAGTTTCATTAGTAAAGAGCTTTCTCTCGTAACCGAGGGAACCTGTATCGTGAAGTTCGCATGCTAAAGCCTGTATTGTCCTTGTTCTTTGAACACCAGTTGCCGGTACACCGGCCTGTGTGTCAGCCGCTGGCGTCCATAGACTTAAGACAGAGTAAAAGTCTGGAGAATTTTTCACAATTTTCACTTTGTTTGAAATAGGTCTTTTTAAACATGTGCATATGTCTGTGAGAACGATTTATCTCCAAAAAATGAGTGTAATAGGAGACTCTTTGGAAAAACGTTTTTTGATTCGAAGTGTCACTACACCTTCGTTTAACCAAAATTTTAGCGTTGTAATTTATTCATAGAAGAATTTTCACGCATTTTTTGTCATTCCTAGAGAATAATACCAGTTGCTTACTGAATCAAAATTAAATATCTACTTGTGTATTCATTTCCTTTACTTTAGACTTCCCTACGTAACTTGAACTTTTTTCTTCGAATATCAGCGGTTATGACACGTAAGACTAACTATTCTGATGTTCCTTGCATCACAACAAGTTCACGGTTTGCATTTAGTCGAAGTTAGGTCAGACTGTCAGGTTAGGTTATGCCCGAAACATGAGCATTCAGACAGAACTTCATTGATGATTTCGAAGCCCTGCGTTAGTGAGACTGGCCCTTTGTTCCCTACCTAAAGCCTGGAAAGTATCAGTCCTGAATTTCTAACGCAGGAAAACATGCTTGAAACTCCGTGTCGGAGTTCTTAACAAGCAAAATCGTTATATCTTGCATTCCAACTTGAAGGAACTATAGCTTCCGTGAAATAAACGTTGGTCTAAAATTTCCCTTTCATACAGACGACCAGTTTTAGAGGTAAGAATATTTGCACTGGTGTTGCAGAACCCGTGTGTTGGTCTCCCCTGGATAATACTTCGTATTAAAGTTTGCCTAAATGGATAAAATTATGCTTACTTTCCCGTATTGTTAAAAATTAGGTGACAGATGGATTTATGTGCTGCCTACTACAGACGGTATCAGCCATGTACAAAATCTTACCTTGAAATTTTAAACTATGGAACAAATAGCTTACGTTCTACAGATTACTCGTTAGAAAGTAAGCATACGGAACAATAGGGTTAATTTAACCCTTTAGCGATGAAAAGGACCACTCGGTCCTCTTTTACGGTCTTTGGGAGAATTGTTCTAATAATTAAACAGTGAGCAATATGAGGTTGCTACTAGGTTTGAACGCGGCGGCATGTTACAGCGTCGTTCTTTTGGCTGCCTGACTCTCAGCGTGCTTCATTGCATCAGTGTACAGACGGTCTTTGTGAGCTTTGATGTACAAACTAGAAAAAAAATTGTTCGCTAAAGGGTTAATATCATCTTTCACGACAGCTTGAAACTGATCGCATAATCAAAACTCTCTTTGAATAAGAGATTTGTTAGTTTCATAAATGGAATATAAATAAAAAACAGAAGCATTATAGACCTGCATTACAGAATTTTCAGGTTTTTTAATTGATAGGAATTTTCAAAAGGAATTTGTATCACAAGATATGTATTTGCTCTACAGTAATTAAAATACAAACAATTGATATAACTTTAACTTTCAAGTTTTACTCTGGATGAAGAATGACGAAAACTATTTTTCACCTTATAAAATTATTTCAAGTGAAATAATGTAGTCATTTTTTGCATTTTTTGAGTAAAGATAGTTTTCTCTTTTGGGAGCGACTTCATTGAGAGAGACTAGTTCTTTTCGCATTCATCGAACAACTCATTGTTCTGGACGCAATTTGGAATTCTTTAACTCCTCGAGTTGATTGATTGCCTGGGAATCATCCAAAAAGATCTCTAGTTTGTCGGACACCGAGTACGTAGTGAATACTCCCATAAAACTTCAGCAAATGCCGCTCGTTTGAGCGTACTTGGTAACAATATTTCAGAAGACTTCAAGTCATAACTAGGAACAATTTACGTCAGAGCGCTCGTCTCGTGCATGAACAATTTTGCATTGGACCACGATAAATATAATCCAGAGAAGTTCGCCTGAATGAACAAGCGTGCAATGCTTTTACTGACACACCTGTAGCTTGTCAGTGACCAAAACCAGCAATTCTGCCTCACCAGAACAAATCGCTCCGTTTTACCGATACATTTTAGTAGAAATGTTTCGATACTTCACTGAAATTGCACTAGTGCGTGAGATGTGGGTTTCTGTAGGATCCAGCAGACGGACATTGTTGTATTTGGGTCGTATTGGAAGATCACCGGTGCGTTAAAACTTTATATGGCTAGCAAGGCTGGATATCTCAGCTTGTTGCCGACAATTTATTTCAACAATAGTTGGTAAATTTTCACATAACTAAATACTTTTTTCTTACATGCTAATTATGCATTAAATGTTCTCGAAAGATGGAGTCAGATATTTCAGAGCTGCAGCAAGACAGTGATAACAGAATTTGGATCTTATTCTTCTTCCGTAAGTGCTCCATAAAAAACAACGCATTTCTTATTTTATTCTGGTGCTAACTCAGATTTTTTAATTCTTCGAAAATGAACAATTCTTGAACGATAAAATTCAAAACTTTCCATGTATGTAAATTTCCTCGTAATCAAGTTCACCGTACATTAGCTGCCTGTAGAAAAATAAAACTAATAGAAATATCATTAAGAATCACTTGGATTCATTTAGTTTAGTATTATTCTATTCAATGAAAAACCTACACTTTTTAATCTTCCTAACAATAATTGTAATTCACCATTTTAAATCTTAAATTTTAGTCGTTCAACTTATTTTGATATTGAAAAATTATTTCACCCCGTTATCTCTTTTTGAGTTTTTTGGTATGCTTGTTAATGACACAATTGCTACGTTCAAGCATCTCATTGTTTTGTACATGAGAACAAATGTTCCCTAAATTAGCCACTCTAAGTGTACGACATCTTCATGCTTGTCTCGGGTGTTCTCACATTGCTGGACGCACCACGGAGTACTTGCACCAACGACACAACTTTAGCAGACGGCGTCCCTCGCCCGAAAAGTCTTGGGAGGTTTTCTCCATCGCCGCAGACAAGCAATAAAGGTAGCCGAAACCGCTATTTCTTCCGCTTCAAGGGTAAAGAGAAAAGAATATTTGTTCAAATGGTCTGGTCTGTATATGGAAAGTGGGTCGATGGCTGATTGGGAAGCTACGAGTATTTCTATCTGCACACATTTTTATTGTTGATGCTGTAAATCTTGCTCATTTAGAGTTTTACTGTTGAGTATCAAAACAATGTGAATTTAAATTAACTTAAAATTTCCAACACTAATATATGTATTGGAAGTTTTTTTAACATATATGTAGATACTGTTGTTATCTACGTCAGGTTCCTTGGACTATTATCTTCTTTCAATCCAATTATTTCTAAAGGATACGAGTAACCATGTAACAATGATAGCAAAGTCTCAAACAATAGAAATTATCAAACTTAAATAACATGTCAGTGTCTCCTCTGTACACAACATGAAAGTGACTTTGTTCATTTTGTCTTCTAATTTTCAAGTTACGAGAGTTTCCAGCACAGCAAAACTTCGCAAGAAAACTGCATCTAAGCTTCCTGGCCTCAAATGACCATGAAACTTGCGCCTCTGATAGAACCATCGCTGGCTCTCATCGATGCCATCTTGTAGTCACCGAGCGCGAATCTCAGGGGACTTTTGCAATAAAGGCTTTGATTCTTCGAGATTTTTTGGTTGGCAACTATTATTGCAGTCCTCCTCTGCCGTGTGTGTAGGAATGAAGCTTATTGTGTATTTCTTGTGCTCTATTAGTAACAAGAGCTTTTTCTCGGGTTACATCATTTGGTTGAGTAAAATAATTCTGAAGCATTTCATCGTATGGAGAACTAACTCTTACAACTAATGTCACTTTTTCAATACTTCATTTGTCTATGTTATAAAAATATGAAACATATATACAAGTACATATTTATTTATTCTTTTCAAAATTTCTGCGTACTGAACATTGTAAAAAAAAACTGGTGAGATAATTTTATATAAAATGTATCTTTTTTCTGAATAATTTGCTCAGTGATGAGACTTCAAAGAATCCACCAGTCGTTGATGTAGTTCTTTGCTAGAAGCCTTCTTAAAGGTAAGGCCAAGTACGATCTCAGTGCCCTTGAGTGCCCATCAATGAAGTTTAGGGCCCCTAAAACTTCTATTCTGACTCTAAATGATGATTACGTCATGAAGAAAATAAGAAAAAAGCAAATATCTTCATTGGAAATTCTTCAGGATTCACTGATGGTGAAATGAAACAAATGCTTCGGTTCACGAAACTTCTGAATGACTTTTGGTAGCAGTTTTGGTTGAAAAATGACAGTGATTGTCTAGAAATGCAAGTTTCAAGTGCTTACCAGTACTGAACTCAATAATTTTCTGACTGAAGAAAGTTACTTTGTCAGGAAACTTAGGCATTTGCTAATTCAGAATCCATATATTTTGTTCTATTCACAAAATATATTTTTTATTCGAATTTATGTAGAATAGTAGCTACGCTTCGTTAATAAAAGCAATGTAAACCTGTACATTTTAACGTAGTTGTGTTTTTTAATGCATTTTTTGTAAATCTCTGCATAGTCTTCAAGCAAAATTGAATAATATTAGTTCACCATTCTGTTCAAATCAATTTTTCTCACATCTAAGTAAGTACCTTCCACTCCGATGTTACATCTATCAATTTACCTTGTAGCGAAAAAGAACAATGATACTGAAAGATTTGAATAACAACTAACATAAAATGTGGCATATTATGTTTGATAGCCCAATAAAATATTTTTTCCTAAATCACTTCAATCAATCACTAATATATTATCTGTCATGTTTTTCCGTAGGTGAAAAACACTACTTTTCTTCCTTCCTGCAATTCTGTTAACGGTAGTCCTTGTCTAACTAACCCATGGCTCATATCGCTTTCCTTGAACCAAGAAAAATAATTTATGGTCTTCATAAATTTCATTATCCATTCCATAAGCCTGTGCAAACAGTAAAACTTTGTATAATACCTGATTTACTACCGCTTTTTTAACACTTTTGTTTATTGTCGATTTTAAACCCTTTATTTAATAGGACCTTTAGTATCATCATTTGACGGCACCTTTCGAGATGGCTTTCGTGCATTAAATTGAAACAGATCTGTCTATACTATACATAATAAGAGCCACGTCCGTCCGTCTGTCTGTCTGTCCGTCCGTGTGTCACACTCTTCTAATCGATAGCTTTGATAGCAACAAGGATAAAGCTTGAGAAATACAAGAAATCATTCTATTGCATTATTTTTCTGTGGCAATTCAATTCCCTTTCACCTGCATTATGGTATCCAGAATACACAATCGGTTTAGTTTTACAAATTGAAATTTTCTTTCAACCTTTTTCTGTTGAAATGCATCATGAAGCTTTGATATTTTTAATTGATAATGCGAAAAGAAATGTTTTAAATTAGTTTGACCAGTAACCTGGCTACCACTTAGTATAAGGCCAAAGATTTTGGAAATTGAGTTATTGTTTTCGGAATTGTGATTTTCTTGAAAAGCTTCAAAAAAATAATAGAGGATATTTCAGAATAAATTCCAGCAAAAAGAGCCAACATGGATAGAAACGTTCGTCCGATAGAAAACTGATTCTCTTCCCAAGCCCAAAAAGGATTCGTTTGGGAACAAATTATTATCAGGCATTGGACTAGTATGAGCATTTTTTATGCTTCAGTACACATTTATAAACAACTTAGGTAAGGATATATAATTTTATTGTATAAGGTGCTAAAGTTATAGCAGTGGGACATCGGTCTCCCAGCAGAGATTTTACCCTGGGTTGCTCCTTTATATTTTTTTAAAATATC
>VCRD01000178.1:329652-366316 GCA_006783055.1 Trinorchestia longiramus
TACATGTACTTGAAATATATGACGGGATGTATCAGGATGTGTATGTACGAGAAACGAGCGACAGGATGTGCACGGAAACAGAAGTACAGGATGCATCAGGCTGTGAAAAGGAAGTAAGCAACTAAATGCATCAGGATGCGTGCCAAGTGTAAGGCAGTTGAAGAGGCTCGTAAATTTGATGTTCAAGTTAAACGCGACGCATGGCCGGGACTGTGACTCGTCACTCAGCGAAGGGTGCTGAGAGATCACATGGATCAATAGCTCACATTCAACAAGAGTGCCAGACACTTCAGTTCTCTTATTTTATGGAATATTTGCTCTGCTCTCAAGGTATTTAAAAAAGCAGCAGTGTTTCAACACCTTACCACTCCAATTAATGCTTCCAACACTATTACTGTGACTTCGTTGTTTCAAAACTCGGGAGAAAATTTTCTGTTGTGTTCTCATGGTTGAATGAAATCTAGAAAAAAATGGAATTTTTAGGAATCTTTCATTTCAATGCTCAGTGTCTTCAATTCCCTCTGTGCTGAACCTAAAGCTGCACTTTCTTTACAGTTACCGGTCACACAGTTGTAGTTTGGAGTCTTGGATACGTAATTGGTGCAGGTTCTCACAATAAATGTCAGGGTTTTCAGCGTTAATCCCCTACGAACTCGCAGTGGGCCAGCGCGGTGGATGCGGTCTATCACTCTCCATGCAAATAAAGAAGGCTGATGTTCAACAACGGACGTTTCAAGGCTGACATGCTGATGATTTTCAACGAGTAATGAGGCAAAAAATTAAAAGAAACTCCTTCTTCGCCGGACCTCTAGCATACACAATCGTACGTCGCTGAGTTCTATGAGCTGTACGGCAGTGATTCCCATCTTGTTTGCACTAGCAACCCATTACTAAAAGACCAGGATGTCTCGCGACGCTTTACCCCTTTTGCACTGAAACAAAAACAAACGAATATGTCGGGACATGAAAAAGTAATTGATGAGGTCAAATTAACATTATCCTAAGCCATTCTTAGCGAGAGTATGCTAAGCCCTGGTTGGGAAGTCCTTTCGGTATCCAAAATACTTCTACTATCTACGCATTCATGTATGTTAATTTAATATAGACTAAAGGGCATGTGCATGTCCTGTATATATTTCTTGGATGTACATGTTAGTTTTATATATATGTCACAAGAAATCTTGAATGTACATCTAATTGTCTACATACATTTATTTTTATATTTCCTTCGTCGATAAATTATCTCGGTATTTGTTAAGTTTTCAAAATGGGTCGGTGTGTCTTCCAACGAAATACTGAATACGGAGAAAACAATTTATATTGGTTCGTTCATCTTTTTTGTATTCTTGACAAGCTCTTTTTTAGCATTCTGATATACAATAGATGCAACGGACAGTCCAGTAGCGGGCAACACGAGAACAAGGTTTCTTTTGTTTATGTGCTATGCATCTTTTCTTGCTGCTAATATGATCTTATCACTGATGCTTCTTGCACTTCCTGCAGTAATGTGCTTCTTGCACTTCCTGCAGTAATGTGCTTCTTGTACTTCCTGCAGTAATGTGCTTCTTGTACTTCCTGCAGTAATGTGCTTCTTGCACTTCCTGCAGTAATGTGCTTCTTGTACTTCCTGCAGTAATGTGTTTCTTGTACTTCCTGCAGTAATGTGCTTCTTGTACTTCCTGCAGTAATGTGTTTCTTGTACTTCCTGCAGTAATGTGTTTCGTGTACTTCCTGCAGTAATGTGCATTTTGTACTTCCTGCTTTAATGTGCATTTTGTACTTCCTGCAGTAATGTGCTTCTTGTACTTCCTGCAGTAATGTGCTTTTTGCACTTCCTAAAGTAATGTGCTTGTACTTTTTGTAGTGATGTGCTTCAATTTTCATACTTCGACGAATAGAAATCGTAACACAATGAGGTATTCGCTTTACTTCATTTTAACACATCAGCTGGACAGTCTCTGAGAATCATATAAATGATGAAAAATTAATATTTGCAGAATATGTTGTATTGTTTTCCTAACCTGGGATGTGGGAAAAGGTTTTTTCTTTTGATGTAGAGATGGGAAATACACATTCCTTTCTACTAACGAAGAGCTTGGATAATAAATGAATAATTTATATTCCTTTCTTCTAATGTAGAGCTTGAAAAATGTACAAGAAATACATTCCAGTTCTCCTGACTTACAACTTGGTAAAACATAACATACAAACTGCATAATTTTCCCCCGACGAAGAGGTTATAAAATGTGTATAGATATATATAGATACTGCAGGCCTTATCTCGAGAAGTGCCCTCTATCTGCCGGATCTCAGTGCCTATTAACAAGCAATCAGCCCTGGCTGTCCGCCTCACTGCCGAGCCACTAGGGACAAAACTCTCACTAGGGCTGGTGGTCTTCCTAGTGCTAGACATTCAAGCTAGCTTACTGCTCCCTCTGGGAGAAAGACGTTCTGGCATAATTGTGCTTGAAAACATTCGTGGAATTAATTATTTATGCGTATTTCTTGTAATTTTTTTAAAAACATAGTGTATAACTTATGAGTTAAAATTTGTAAACTTTTTTCCCTGTGCTTCAATTTTTTCGACCAACGCCAAATGTTATATGCTCTCAATGGCGGTATTTCTTGTCTTTGTACATATTTCTTTATGAACTATCGCCTCTGAAACTATTGTGTTATTATTACTTCTGAACACTGCATGGTGCAAGGTACAAGAGCCCCACCGGTGCCCTGACTAGTTCTAGAGCAGAGACTAGACTAGTTGTGATGTTAGGTCAGGTGGTGTCATCGCTGGAGGGCACGGCCACATGCACGGTTTTCTTTTCAATTTGACACATTGGGTGGAATGAAAGTTGATTGCAGCTAGACAGTTAGGGTGAGATAAATATTAACTGTATCCATTTTGATAGAAAAATCAGAGCGTAAGGCGCTCCTGCTTTGGGTTTGCAATATTATCACTTGTAATGCATGAAGTTGAACATGTTACCATGTTTTCATCAGAAAATAAGAAAATGCGACATCTCTGCTAACGATTACTTATAATCGAGGAAGGAGGACTCGGAACTAAAATCTTTAACCTATAAAACCTTCAAAATTCAAGAAATTGTGTTTTCTGTAGTGTAGTCTTATCCATCTACAGCGTAGGTCTATTTTCTTGTGCAATCTGCACTGAAAAATAAAATAAAACTCCAAATGCCTGAGAGGTCAAGTTACCTGAACATGCAAGCCGGTCTTCAGGCTGAAGGAATGAAATTTGGATCCGTAATTGGAAGAGATGTGGGGAGCTAATCATAAACAGGGGAAAAAAGAGAACTGATAATAAATAGGGTAGGAAGAAAACTTAATACATATATGCAGGAAAATTAGGAACTAATAACAATCAGGAGAGAAGTGGGGACTACAGTATGATATAAAGCGAGTGTTAATAAAACTATAATTCATAAACAACTAGTAGATCCACACGTGAAAATATACGTATTTTTTTACTAAATTTTTCGGTTAATTTGCCAGTGGGCACGGGCTTTGTGAAGGTGTTTCCACATTGAAGGATGTGCCTTTAATATTCACAATACAATGCTTACAATATATGTATACCCAACCGAATTTCCTCCTATCTTACCCACAAACAAACCCCATGGATAGAGCTCTATCACTCAAAACATGTGTACAATGCGCTCATTTCTATTCCCTTCCTTGTATCCTTTCCGTTTCGCCACTTTCTTTAAGTCCACCCTGTGCTAAACTCTCCCTCGTATCTTTCTTCTGGTACCGACTCGTATGCACTCCTTTCTGAATCCTTGAGGGCGCGACAGAAAGACGGAGCAAGAAAGCAACAAACTGTGTATTTTTATATGGTGGAATATTTAATCGCCTTCTTCAATGCAACTAGGGTATTTATACTACCGCAAAGGTCGGTCATTTACCATGGGGAGCAAAATAATACAACACGTTGATTAAATAGCCAGGTTGCACATTTATAGACCACGTACAATTACGGAAATTGAACTATGTATAAACAATAGTATAAAAAAGTTAATAATATATCTAAAAATCACAAATATTTAATAGAAAAATATATAGAAACATATATAATAAATACGTGAACAAAAGTTTAAAACACATATCGAGATGCACATACTTTAACACTTCGTTGCATAGCCCTTTTTATTAATTATGGCTTCGAAACGTTTATATTAGTTCACTACCAGCCTTACACAAGTTTCAGGCGTAATCTTATTCCAATCTTTAATGCAAATTTCTTTGAGCTCAGTGACGTTATTGGGACCTTTCTTCTGAATCTTCAATTTCAATTCTCTCCACAAGTTTTGGATCGGATTCATGTCCGGGGATTGACTTGGCCATTCTAAAATGTTTATCTTCTTCATCGTCAACCATTCCTTGGTTTCGTTTGCAGTGTGCTTTGGATCGTTGTCTTGTTGGAATTTCCATCCACGTTTCAATTTTAACAAACGAGCTGAAGGGAGGAGTTGCTCTTCCAATATTTCACGATATTTCCTGTCATTCAGGGTTCCTTCAATGATGTGAAAATAACCTATCCCTGATAAGCTGAAACATCCCCACACCATGATTGAGCCACCTCCAAACTTAACAGTGGGTATGGTGCACTTTGGTTTATACTCTTCGTTCTGTTGTCTCCAAACATGGTTTGTGCTATTTCTCCCAAATGGTTTAATTTTGGTTTCATCTGACCACAGTACTGAGTTCCAAAACGCTACTGGCTTGTTTAAATGGTGGTTGGCATACTTCAGCCTGGCATTGATGTGACGTTTCTGGAGAAAAGGTGTCCTATGAGGGGTGCGGGAGCGAAGACCTTCATGGCGGTGTGCCTTGCTGATCGTGTGTTTGCTGGCTTCGATCCCATATGCCTTGAGATCATCCTTCAATTCTTCACGAGTAGTTTGAGGCCTCTGCACTACTGTTCGGAACAATTTTAGCTCAGCATGGTCGTTAATCTTATGAGGACGGCCAGTGCGAGACTTGCTGAGAGTCGTATTTCGGCATTTCCACTTACGAATTAAGGTTCCAACCGAGGCTATAGGGACACACAGTTGTGCACTTATCTTCCGATATCCCAAACCTTCATTATGGAGCTCCACAATAGGTTCGCGAAGATCTTGGCTGATGTCCTTATTCTTACCCATGCTTACGACCTTTCAGAACGAGAGCTGCTGTACCAATGACACGTTATTGGAGATGAATGCTGACGAAAGTTCGGTTGCCAAATAGTAGAATGTATTAGAACATTTTTGAATAATCCTACAATAATTGTCATGTACAATATCGAGAAAAAAGTAGGGTATTGTAAACTTTTGTTCACGTAGTTATAATACATGTTCCTATACATTTTTTCTATAAAATATTTGTGGGTTTTGAGATATATTATTAATTTTTTTATACTATTGTTTATATATAGTTCAATTTTCGTAATTGTACGTGGTCTATAAATGTGCAATCTGGCAATTTAATCAACGTGCTGTATTATTTTGCTCCATATGGTATGTAAAGTGTCATGAATTTTCACATTTCGTATTTTATCTCAAAAGCGGCCGTCTGAAAAATGATCCAAGTACGCAGTTTCAGTCCTCATCTTAAACCAAATTCTGCATTCATTGAGCAACAGTCAATGGTTGTTATCTTCACATTCGGGCAGCTTCATAGCATCAAGCGGATGCAATGGGTCTCTACATATATAATCGACTATGTATCTCCATCTCTCTATCTCTTTGTATCTGTGTGTGTCCATCCCATTACTTCCTATCTATTACTGAATAAAAATTATTGAGCTGAAATCTGAACGGGTATACATGTATTACAAGCATTGTATTGTGTATATTGAAAGCGCCGGATCACTATAAAACACGTCATTTTTCCCATCATCAAATTTCTTCTCTTATATGGCCATATTATCGGTAAATCCAGTACAGAATGGAAGTTCTGTACGTATTCATGAAAAATATTCAGATTATGATAGTACCACGGGTTAAACTAAAATAAGTATTTTGTTTCATAGTTCCTTAATTTTATCACTTAAACCAGTAATTTCAACGGGTACTATCTAGGCCATGTTATCGGGAGATAAGACGCAGAATAGAAATTCTGTATATATTAATGAAAAGTATTCTTTTAAAACCCAATAATTCATCGTAAATTGTAAATACATTTATCTTTAAAATAATTAGAAATTAGTCCAGTCTAAGTCTTGGAATATCCACGGGAACTGTCTAGTTCAGAATAAACTTCTTCCCCAACCATCTAAGTCAGGCACTAAATATTCTGACCTTTAATAAAATTGTGAAGAGTAACCAAACAGGTTCAGTTTGAACTCAAGTTCCAACTGGTAAAAAGTTTGTGGTAGTACAGAACTTAGAGGCAGTAAATAATTTGTTAATTAAAACCCAATGGTTCCATAGCTCAAGCCCAACATGTTTGCAGTATGCCTAATGTAGGGTTTTGAATCTTATTATAATTTTGAGAAAGCCAATCTCAAAATGAAATAAGGTTAAGTGTGAGAAAACATGTTTTAAAAATAAATGTCCGACCTTTGTGGTAGCGTAAATACCCTTGTTTCATTAACTTATTGTAAATCAACCTTTTTTATGCATTAAAAATTTGATTTCACCTCCTGTAGATCACACGGTGGTATCAATGGGAGGAGAAGGGAGAGCTAATAACAAACGAGGAACAAAAGAGGAAGCGAATAACCATTATGGGAGAAGTAATGGCCATTAACATCACTTGCAACACCTGCCACGCGTGCTTAGCTGTACAGGAACGTTGAAATTTATTTCCTTTTTTAATGTACAGAACTTAGCTCTCAGATTTGCAGCAAAAATTTATGCATCAGAATATTCGTCAACTACCCAAAAAGTTATCAAAAAATTGTATTTTTTCTCACATAAAAAGTAAATTTTCTCAATAGGAAATAATTTAAAATAAATTATATTAACGTGTAAGTAGTTCTCATAAAGTGCTATAAACTTTTATTCATTGTGTTTTAAAATATCTGCAATCATGAAGAGTTAAGTCTATAGAAGTAGTTAAGGATTATTTATTTGCTCACATCAGTGATCCCTTAAAACCATAATTCAATTAAAACTCTGATGGAATTAAAAAGAAAAGTTCAGCACGAATAGAATACTTCGGATTTTCATTAAAAGTAATCTCTATCAAAGTTTTTGTATTTTGCTACTCGCTGCAATGGTTCATTTGTAATTACCATTATATGGTATTGCTATTATATGTTATTGCCATTATATGTTATTGCCATTATATGTTATTGCCGTTATATGTTATTGCCATTACATATGATTGCTATTACCTGTGAGTGTCATGACATGTGAATGCTATTACATGTGATGATATTGCCATTATTTGTGATGTTATTACCAATATTTCTGATGATATTGGCTCCGAAGATTTAAATAGAGAAATAGAGAAGTACAAATTTACTTTATTGAATTTTTAACGCACTTTCCGCGGCTCAAAAATAAAGAGATCTCATGAACAGCGGTTAGACATTCTCAGGTAAGGGGTAAAAAGTTATGATAGCAGATGGTAGAAATATATAGTAGTAGACGGTGTAGAGTTATGGCAGTTGAGGGTAGAAAGTTAGAACAGGTAGAGGGTAGAAGTCTACAGCAGTTGGAGGGTAAGCGACGACATAAGGTAGAGTAGAAGGCATGAATGTAGTAAGTAGAAGACTTTGGCGATCGTGAAAAGCTCGAAGCAGAGTACGTTTCTTCATACTTGTTTTGGTCAGGAAAACTCGTTCAGGTATCAGAAGTTTCCATTAGTCACCTCTTCATTCGAGTTGGTAGGCTTCCAGCAAATGAAAAAATGCAAGGACATTTTTTTCCTCCTGGCGGTGGATGAGCACGAAAAGTTCACCTGTATTAAACTTCTCTGTTAGAGTTATATTCCAAATTTATTCACACCCATTAACTAGCTTATTTTAGGAAGCATGATGGAAATAAAGATCTTGCATTCTCTTAATGCTTCCATTAGGCCAAGCTTGCCAGAACTATGCCCTCTCAGCGTCCCTGCAGTCACTAGGACGCAGAACAAGGTCGTAATCAATGGTTATAGCCTCCTCTCAGGCGTCCTTAATTCGGTTATGCTCTCACTTAATTCATGTCTCCTAATGTGCATTGATCGCTGCCAGGGCTCGCCTCTCCCATCTCTCCGGTAACTAATGAAACTAAGGAATATTTTTTTAAATGATCCCATATTTACGAATGGGATCATCTTTACACCAACTACCCCAGTGTTAAAGATGTACTCAGTGACACAATATGGCTACAATGTGGTTGTGTTAATAAATAATAATAAAACACGCAGTTTAATCGCATCATTATGATCTGTTCATTTCAAACTGTTGAATGATTTCTAGCAACTTACAGTTTAATTTTCATATATAGGCTCACAACCTCTTGCATTCAGCGTTACTGTTCGTGTCTTGTGTTTTGCTAAAACTTGAAACTGAGCTGCATTTTAACGCAAAAAATGTCGCTTTTTACTCGAGAACTTGTCGTCAAACTCTGTGACGCTTAGAGCTTTTGCAATTAAGAGAGTTATCACTGATACTTAATTGGTGAGAAGTTTTGTAGGGAGGATTCCTGCGATGAATGAGCACTGGAACTGAAGAAAACTCCGAAGACTGATGTGCGACCCATTGTCAATAAAAAGTTATGTATAATGGGATATTTGATGATGTGATACTTAATGATGTGATGTTTATTGATGTGATGTTGAATGATGTGATGTTTAATTATCCAACTTCCTGAATCGATAAGAAGGTCTCTCATTTTGACTAGAGTACCTTAACTAACTCGAGCCACAGAAGTACATGACAATCATAGGACCGAGAACGCTGTCAACTCCTTGTCACCTTCCCGTTTTATATGACAACAGTCACAAAGAAAGCCAATAACTCTTTGTTTCATTCTAATTACATGATTACAGCCAAAGCTTTTCAGTAACTGCCCAGTAACAAAGCTCCTGCCTCATTAAACTACACAGCGATCAATAACCCGTTCACTTTTGCACTCTCGTGGATACAATAGAGAAGTTGTTACTATTTTTTACCGTATATCGATTGACTGCTCTACTTAGTTTTCGAGGTCTTCACTACTAAGTGTGTTTATGTCTTAGTAACAACTAAAACATTATTTGAGCTGACGTACCACTTTGAAACTGATCCTCAACGTAGTGAATGTATTTTATATTTATTGTAGTATAATATGATTAAGAATCTTTCTAGCTGAAATGTTGTGCTGAGTTAAATCAATTTTCTACCATATCTTTTACCGGTGATTTTGGTACAAGGTAAAGTTCTTTATAAATTACGTTTTTTTTCTACTGTTGGGTGGCTCAATGACTAAAAACTGAATTTTTGATATATTGTTTTAAATACGTATACATGTAACTTGTTTAATTGTGTGTACATGCACTTTGTTTTGATCGTGTGTACATGTATTTTGTTTTAATTGTGTGTACATGCACGTATTTTCTCTTAAATGTGTGTGAATATATTTTGTCTTCAACGTTGTTTCGGAGTAAATACACTATATTTCTA
The DNA here is from genome assembly GCA_006783055.1 of Trinorchestia longiramus. Lineage (NCBI taxonomy): Eukaryota > Metazoa > Arthropoda > Malacostraca > Amphipoda > Talitridae > Trinorchestia > Trinorchestia longiramus. The sequence goes on from VCRD01000178.1 coordinate 339,248, forward strand.
GATATTTCTCACATCAAGCAGAAGTCTTACAGCTTCAATGTTAAGTTAGAGTTGTAGCAAGGATTGAAAAAAACGTGACGCCGAAGTTAACTTAATTGACTCGTCCTATATTTAATTACTAACTCTCTCACAAAGGTATTTGAAATGAAAATCCTTCCGACCACTAGTATCTGGAGAATATTTGCCTGAAACCCCAAATGACAAACTATACCAGAAGTACACGTTTTTAAATCATTTAATATGGCATTTTGCTTTAGTAACAGTGATTCAAAAGCACTTTTTCAAAAATTAATCCGCTATGTTATCCGTTCGAGACTGGCGCTTTGATATCAGTTCAAGTACACGTGAAAACGACGTTCGATTTGGCAACAACCTGCAGTAATACCGTCACTTGCTTGCTTGGCCTTGGCTAATCGTTCGAACACTCAAATTTTTGCTGTAAACTCAATTAAGAACATAAAAACGAGAACTCCCAACACAAGCGTACTATGGAAGAACGTTCCAGTTTTACAATAAACATCATCAGTTTTGAACAAGTGAACTTGTGAAGCATTCATGTTCGCTCAAAAAGTTTGACCACGGTAGCAGGGAATTTGCATTGAAGTGTAGGTCACAAAAGTGTTTGCATTGGCTCAGAATAGTTGAAGACGGCAGTAGTGAAAGTTAGGTTGAAGTACAGAAGACAGATTAACAATTAAAGGCTCATACATTGAGTCACTAGTGTAGTACATTTTGTTGTCTGTACAAATTGACAGCAAACGGTGGCTTCTAATGAACTGAAATTTTCGTTAATCAGAAGTTTTTTGCATTAATTTTCCATTTTATTCGTTTAAATCGTAGCAAATAAATTAAAATAGCTGTGAATGATGCTGACGTTTACTGACACAAGAGAACGTAATTCAACTGACAAACGATTTTGGACAGGATGCTGACATTATTGACAGAATGATAAGAGTATAAAGCAGTAAAGGTAACCTACGCACGCCATGTGGACCTTTAAGTATTGAACATATTGTACTTGCAGATCCTAGTGATCGGAAAGTTGATTTAAAAAATACACAAGTTGGTTTATTAATTTGTGAGAAGTTTCTCGTGATCAGTTTATAAATTTTTTACTAATGGATGTTGAATCAGCTTGAAATAGAAGTTTCCCATGAAGAATAGAGCTCTTCACAGCTACACATAACCTAAAACTCTTTTGTGCTATTCAACCATAAATTTTCGAAGGTATAGTTCTGCGAAAACAAGAACTTTACTTAGAGACTGAGATACTGAACTGTGGAATCGTGTAATGCTCAGGGAAAATATTCGTTGCAGCTCAATGCAGTTAATTCTCGTGCTCAAAATTTAGCTCGTGCTCAAAATTTAGTTTTTTGTTTAAAAAACGAAACTAGCCGTGGGGGTTCAGTTGCCCTCGAGTGTACATATAATCGAATATTGAATAAAGTAATTAAGGCTGAGCCTTACTCTGACAGCTCGTCCATTAAGCGGCCCTTCACTAGAACTTTTTCAGGCGCTAAAATCTTGGAAAATTGCCTGGATCCACAGGCTTAAATTATTTAATTCATTCCGGAAAATTATATTTTTTCCCCGAAGTGAACCATCCCTATGAAGTTGAAAGACCCACTATATATGCGTTGATTTAAAACAATGTAAGAGCACTCCATTGATTATGAGGCAGTGAATAAACTACATCAAACAAAAAGTTTCAAGATGGTAAAGTAATTTATTTTATTCAATAACTTCTAGATTAAATGTTTTCATTAAAGTATTCGTGCCTGGAATTAAAAATTTTATAACAAAATACATTAAAAATGTTATATTAACGTATTTTCTATAAATGAAGTGTATAGATGTCATTTTAGAGTTACTCAGTGAATATACAGTATTTTCCTAAAATAATTGTACTACGGAACTGAACTTTTGCTTTTAGCTTTGCTATGTAACGCAATGAATTGGATGCATGATATTTTCTGTAAGGAAGTCATTTTAATAAACATTTGTCGAATTATTAAATCGTATCGTAATCGTCACTATCAAACTGTTAAAAGTCTTTTATACTGTTTTCAGCAACGCCCTTTAAGTTAAACAACTCATGTTGAGCCACGTCCTTTAAGCGTTGAATATTTCCGTCCTTGTGTTCCCCTCAGCTTCATTTTTGCAATTTCCATTGAGCTACAAATTTATTTTCACAGAATTCATCAAACGACAACTTCATTAATTCAGTTTCCATTGGAGTACAAATTTTTTATAACTTCTATTGAGCTACAACTTTATTTTTACAATTTTATTTGAACCACAATTTCATTTATTCAGTTTCCATTCAAGTACAACTTCATTTTTATAATTTACATCCGAGTTCAATTTCATTTATACAATTTTCATTGAACTACAACTTCATTTATTCAGTTTCCATCGAAGTACAATTTCCTTTTTTCAATTTCTATTGAAAAAGCACTTCATATCTACAATTTCTATTGAACTACAATTTCATGTTAACAACTTCCGTTGAACTACAACTCTATTTTCATAATTTTCATTAAGGTACAACTCAATTTCTACAATTTACATTGAACTACAAGAATATTAATTCTTCAGCAATGATGTAATACCGCATTAAAAATTTCTGAACCTTCCATCACATGAAGGAACCACATTAGTTGTAGCCTAGGAGGTAACCCACATTACATCTGTACACTACAACAGTGCTAGGCTTTAGGTGAGGTGAGGTGAGATGCTGTGTAGTGTGTTCCTATGTAGTTGTCCGTTGTTTCTCATAAGGTGCACTGGCGACGTCATGCTAAGCTTTTGTTCGCCCTATAAAACGTGCGAGGCGGAATTTCTAATTGCTCTCAGTAAGTGCTGGTGGTTTTCATTATCTTGGCGAAGGATTTACTTACAATTAATTCTACTGCATTAATTTATTTTATTTTACGCATAATCTATGCTATTTTCTTCCTCGTAGACTAGCCATCTCCGGCAAAATCAGTTGCTCGTGTTGGGTGGGGGAGGCAAAATGAGACAACGGGGAGCCCCCTAAGGTGGTTTGCAAGAATTTGAATATTTAAGGAAGTAAGAGGTCATCTAATTTGAAGGCATGGAGGGTTCAAGACTGAAAGAGAAGTAATAGTCTTAGCCCTGTTTTGTTGAGTCTACCATGTACGGCTCAACGTTGAAGGAAAACTCAGAATCTTAGATAAATTTTTCACCAGAATCGGCATTTTTTTTAGGATAACACGAATGAATTATTGGAAAGGTGAAAAACTAGCGAGTTCATAAGCTTTACAGTGTAATTTAGTGCGTGTTCTAGAGAAATTTTTTGAAATATTCCTACATTAGGGTGGTCCTTTTTCATAAATATAAAGGGTCCAAGGGCTTTCAAATGTTTGTTTTCAGGTAGAAAAACTGTCTGATCGCTTTAATAATTCAGCCAGTTGTTTGTTTATCTCAAAACTAGTATTTGAAAACCCCAGAACCCTTTAAATTCACGAAAAGAGGACCTCCCTAACCTACAAATACCATGCGACTTATGTACAACGTTGCTGTTATGGTAACTTATGTTTATTTGCTGAAAGCTTCTTGTCGCCCTGCTTCAGAAGTGTCTCTATGCATTGCATGTATTTGCAAACTGATAACTCGCATCCTGCAGGAAAGCAGCGTCGAACGAATCCGATCATTCTTTCCAATGCCACTCCCCGACCGTCGAAATCGATACTCGATACTCGCGATGCCATGGAGATCACGGAAGCTAATTCGACATTTGCGGTAAGGCTTTCTGGGTTAAATTCAGGCCTAATCAATTGCCTTGTAAAAACTCTCGAATAATGCGCAACAGAGACAGGACAAGGCTTAAATATGGACTAGGGGTTGGCTGCTAAATGTAGGTCAGGGAAGAATTTAATTCTCTTGGCGGTAATGCAAGAGTGAGTCAAAGAATCTGAGTTGGGAGCTTAGTTGATGAATCCGCCTGAAATCTTGCGTATGATTCTGTATGAACAAAAGAATATTGCTACGATAACTTTTTCAAACATTCGATGAGAGATACTTCTAGTATTTAAATTTTGATTTGAGCATCATCTTCAAGGCTGGTGTATAAAACTTAGCTGGCTGAGCGCTCAGGCGTCACAAATATCTTACTGAATTACTTAAGATATTAGAAATATTAGAGATGATCGACTTCGATTTGACCTCTGACCAGAATCTCTTCGTTTATTCCGGCTAAGATTCTAGCTATGAAATACTAAATTGATTAAAAACTATTGCACTCATTTCAATGCAGAAATATATAAAATCAAATTCCGGGACTGAGTTCCTTATAGGAGTGCACAAATATTTTGTACGGAAATTCCTCACCCAAGATTCCTCAGACTCCAAGATACAATCTCTACGATCTTTCTGCGAACAAAGGAATTGTTTTTTCTCTAACGACAAATGCAAATGAAGCCGTTAAGGTCATTATTTGAAGCCGCTACCTGTTATGGACTACACTTTGTTTTGTGGTCGGAAAGCAAGTGCAAAGGAAATGTGCTTTTAGTCAGTCAATGTTTACTTGTTATATTTAATTATCACTCATTTAATGGAGTCTCTTTTTAGGATAAGTGAAATATGTCGACGATAATTTATTCCCAATCAGTTCGTGATAAACCAATAAATATTTATATATACAGGGTACCCCTAAATAATGTATACCTTTTTAAAAGACTGTAGTTTGAATACTACTACTATTCATAAGGTGTACATAAGATAGGTAACAGCGTAGTCTGGAAACAAAATTAAACTTTAGATCGTGTTTTTTCGAATGGGACCTGTTCCAGCCTTCTAGCACCAGTAGTATCCAAACTACAACCTTTCAAAATGTACATATTTTTTGGGGACACCCTGTATGGTCCTTTGGATTACATTTCAAGCTTTCAAAATATTGCACAATAATACAAGAAAATTATTGAGTCATCATGGTTAATAATAAAATAAAAATCGATATATAATTTTTGCTGATGTTGAGCCTACTTTACTAATTTCAGATCGATGAAATTTTTATTTTATGTGTTCTGGATCAATAAACTCCTTGGGATGAAGTTCAGCGACTTTTTCTCGTATATTTATTTCTCGTGGTCGTAATATAAGCCTCACTGATACAGAAAAATGTATAAATCATCGATGAAATATCAGTATACAAATACTTTAAAAATTATTTCAGAAGAAGAACAGATCTTAGAAAATGCAAAAAATGATGGAGAAAAATTATTGATTACAAACGAAAATGAATTATCAAAATTGAACTTTACGAAAGGATCTGAGTCAATCTGATTGCGTGAAACGAACAGCTGTTTTAAATTCAAAAATCGAAGAAGCAGAGGACGAAGCGCGCCAAAACGTGATATTTAAACACAGCCTTGACTGAGTACTCCAACTTTTATCACGCCTCTCGCTCTCAAACAAACAAGCAGGTGCTGCTTCGCAACGAAAACCTCGTCCACTCAATTCCATTTCTATTCAGAAGATAATAATAGAATAGAATAGAATGAGGGAATAGGAACAAGCTGTTTGGCCCATTCTTGGGTCGATACCCAAGTCCCATGCCGTCGAAAGTAAATCCATCGATCATGCACGTACACCTTAACCACATAAGTCAATTCAGTCATGCATAACTGATAGAGGCTGAAACAGAACTATCAAACTTTGATGCTATTTAAATTTATTGTTTAATTTGAGAACACAAATTACAAGAGCTGCCTCTGCTTTCATTCGTATTTCACTTACGGTTGTAAGACTATGCTAAATTAGTTTCAATTCCGTTTTGGGGAAAAGAAAGAAGTCACATGAAGCCGTGGTGGACTATACATACACGGTGGCCCAAAAAAATGTATACACTGTTTTGAATGTTTATTACTCTTTCGTTAACGTAGGAACAAAAATTTTATTGGTATCAATTTCTTCGGAATTAAATTTCCTATTCAGATGAGAACTATTATTTTGATAAAAATTTTAGTTTTTGCACAATATGCATCACAGTAAAGACAACCAATTTGACCCTTGCGCGGAGAAATAGAAATATTCCTTCTACAATAAAAAATGTTCAAACCTATCTGTAAATATGGCTTAAAAAGTGAAAATGAACATTCATAGCTAGAAATTAGTGACTAAAACAAATAACAAAATCACAAACACTTCATTTTTGCATTATCTTTTATCCATTAAAAATATCTGCCATTTTTTTCTGAGCAATGTTGACATCTTTCTCTCATTTTCTTCATCATTCTTCTAATAAGTTCAGGATTTTCCTTAATCGCATTAACGTGATGAGTAATCCTATCTCTCATATCTTCCAAGTCTTTTGGAGGTGTTGCGAATACCGAGTTTTTCAAATAGCCCCAAAGAAAAAAGTCACTCGGTGTGAGATCGGGAGAACAGCAAGTTCAAATCATGTTCTTTGAAGGTAACATGACTGTGGAAAACTACTTGGATCTCCTCACCGAGATATTCGTTCCACAACTAAGTGATGCCTACAGGAACAGGTTTAATCGTGTCTGGTGGATTCAAGATGGCACTCCGTGCCATAGAAGAATTATTTTTTAAGATTTCTTACGAGAAACTTTTCAAGAACGCATGATTTCGATTGGTTGGTCACTCGATAGAATGGCCACCACATTCTCCCGATCTCACACCGAGTGACTTTTTTCTTTGGGGCTATTTGAAAAACTCGGTATTCGCAACACCTCCAGAAATTTGGAAGATATGAGCGATATTATTAATCATCACGTTAATGCACTTAAGGAAAATCCTGAACTTATTAGACGAGTGATGAAGAAAATGAGAGAAAGATGTCAACATTGTTTAGAAAAAATAAACCATTTTAATAGGTAGAAGATGATGCAAGAAATAGTTTTTGTTATGTTGTTATTTGTGTTAGTTATTATTTTCTAACTATAAATGTTTATTTCCAGATAGGTTTGATTTTTTTATTCTTGAAGGAATATTTCTGTTTCTTCGCTCAAGGGTCAAATTGGTTGTCTTTACTATGATTCATATTGCGCAACAACAAAAATCTGTATCAAAATAATATTTCAAAACTGAATAGAAAATTTAATTTCGAAGAAATTGATACCTACAAGATTTTTGTACGTACGTTAACGAAAGAGTAATAAACATTCAAAAAGGTATATACATTTTTTTGGGCCACCCTGTATATAAATGTCCCCAGCCAGACTCCATGAAAGTTTCTAACTAAATTAGATAGTATTGAAATCCTTTTGAATTATCCTTCGTACCCAAAATTTCTTCTGTGGTGTTTCTTGTAGTCTTCCTACCTACATATAAAAGCTTCTTACTAAAATAGAAAGTCTTGAAATCATTCTGAAATGATCTTCGCACACGAGATTGTTTTTTTATGTTTTTGTTAGCTTTGTTGATGCATAAAGTCTCCTAGTCATAGTGAATTTTCATTTAGAAATGCAAGACTATGTAGTTTCAGAATACAATGCTGCATTAAACAACCTCACAGAAAACCTGACAAACTAACTGGGTATCTCTGTTGCAGATTTGTTGAACTATTATATGATATCCAAGGCCTGTGCATTTCCTTCGCTATATAGATACCCAGCTACGAAGCGCGAATATTCATATAAAATTTGAAAACTTTTCAGAATATCAGTCAGTTGGAGGAGCAATCAGTAAACTTCAAAACAATGACTGTCAATCTTTCGCTTGCACTCTCACGTGCTACAGTCACGACAGTGTTTCATTTGGTAACTTTTAATAACTTTTTAGCTTCATATACATTGTAGCTTAGAATAATGCCATCATTTATTGACGAAAACTCTGTGAGCTACACGAAAATATTTTGTTCTGCTAAATAGTATTATTAACTACTTCTCTTAATTAGTTTCTAAGTAGTTTCTAAGCAAGTGAAAGTGTTTGACAACTAAAGCTATGCATAATGCAAGAACTTACTCTTTAATACTGCTCGTCATTGAGCCTTGTTGGCTACGAGGAAAGTTTACGAACTACGAAGAATCGTGCTGTCTTCTTAGGTGTAATGGGAGACGCATTTTATGTCTTCTTTCGCCATGTAAAATACATCAGGCAGAATGGCCAATTATCTTCAGTACGGTTGCATGGTTTCTATTACCTAGGGAAAACCGTTAGTACTAATTAAACCTGTCCTGTATCAATTTACTTAATCTTTACGCATTACCCACCATTTTTCTCGAATGAGCTGATTAAACTTTCAGTAGAACAGAGTTTTTATTTCTACTGAAAATACTTTTCTGTGCGTCAGAAGTTGCCCCACACACTACATTCTGGCGTGCAGATATTAGAAACAGCTGGAAACTTTTTTACAATCAAAGATAAACTTTGACTGGGCGATCTTTTAATGAGGCAACGAAACTTTGTAGATCAGAAATAAATTTTTTCCATCTCATTTTTAGCTCATTGTAGCCAGAATTACTAAAAGGTTTATGAAAGTTGTATGTGTACTACAGCACACATCGTGCAGACACGCCGTGTACCGCGTAGACTCACGGTGCAAACTCACAGTATGAACACGTGTAGCGGACTATAATAATTTATTTATTTATTTTTAAATCTATTTTATTTAGCGTAACCCTTCAGCGTAGAATATTTATGTTCGTCTGCTCATCTTTATTTATTTCCTCGTATCCAAGCTGCGTAAATTTCATGCAAGGCTGGCCACATCACTTTAAAACTGAACCTCTCAACAGAAAGGTCATCCTTCGTGGCATCTGAGAAAATACAGTGGGGGGAACAAGTATTCGTACACACATTTTTTTGAATTATTTTATACAACCAAGTAATATATGAACATGATTTTTATATACATAACTTTATACAGATGCATAATACTCATATATACAAAAAATAAACACATATATATTTCAACAGGTCTAAATAACATTTTTCCATAATAATGGGTGAAAAAAGTAATAGTACAGTACAATAAAAATGCATATTGCTTCCACATATAATACTTCGTAAAATAGCCTTTATTTGCTTCAACAGCAACCAATCTCTTCCTGTAGTTCACAACTAATAATTTGCAAACTTTAATTAGTATTTTGTCCCACTCTTCCTGGCACATGGCCTTCAAACTCGTAATGTTTGTTGGTGCTCTCGATTTTATCTGAATTTCTAAGTACCGCCATAAATTCTCTATTGGATTCAGATCCAAGGACTGACTAGGCCATTTCAAGACATTTATGCTATTATCAGTAAACCATTTCTTCGTAGATTTTGCAGTGTGCTTAGGACCATTATACTGTTGAAAAATCGAAGCTGAAGGAAGTTCAAGTTTCCCAACAGGGAGCGTTAAGTTTGCTTCTAAAATATCTTGATACAGTGCGGCATGCATTCCGCCGTCTATTACTGATATTTACCAGATCCTTTCGCAGAGAAACATTCCCAAACCATGATGTGGCCACCATCAAACTTGACAGTTGGAATGGTGTTCTTTGGGTTGAAGGCTTCACCATCCTTCCTCCACACATGGTTCCTAGAATCATGCCCAAACAACTCAATTTTACTCGCGTCTGTCCATAGCACTCTTGCCCAATACGATTTTTCCTTTTTCTTATGTTCCCGGACGAATTCCAACATATCATCTCAGTGTCTTTTCGATAGAAGTGGAGTTTTATGAGGGGATCACGACTTTAGACTATTCCTGTGAATTTGGTTGCTTATTGTCCTTTTGGTTATACAAGTTCCTGATAAACGTAGATTATCCTGCAACTCTTCACGGGTAACCATTGGATTTTGTTCAATTTAACGCATTAATTTTCTCGATGACCTTGGAGAAATCTTCATTGGAACACCTGTTCTTCTTTGGTTTTCTACTGTTTTGAATTTTTTTACCTTGCAATGAGTTGGTAGTGAATGGAATATCCAGTAGTCAGTCATCTTCCTGTAGTATTTACTTTCCTTCCAGAGCTTAACAATCAGTTCTTTTTTCGAAATAGTCAATTCTTTGCCTCTTGCCATGATGAGAACCTTATCATACGAATGTCAAATGCTAAATCATTAGCTGCTATTTTTCAAGTTCACTATAATTATACTGTTAACATTATTGAAGCATTCTAGAAAATTTTACTTGAAAAATAAAAAACATTACAATTTAAAAGCTCTAAAATTCCAAATGTGTACTTTTTTGTGCTGTACGATTACTTCATTCACCCATTATTATGGATAAATGTTATTTACACCTGTTGAAATATATTTGTATTTATTTTCTTTGTATATATGAGTATTATGCATCTGTATCAAGTTATATTTATGAAAATCATATTCATTTATTACTTGGTTATATAAAATATTCAAAAATTGAATGTGCACGAATACTTGTTTCTCTCACTGTATTTCTATTTACGTAACTCTGAAAGTCGAGCCTCTCTGTGCTGCTCATAGAAGCCCGAAACAGTGTAAACCTCTTAGTTTAAATACAGCATCCTTTGACTCAGGTATTGAAACTTAATACCCCAGTTGCATCACATGTGACATCAACGTTCAACTAATGTGCTCATACTAAAAACATACAATTCAGAGACCAGTGGGGCTTCAAGCACCGAACACGTCAGTGGCTGGAGCAATATGTAGGTGATAGTTACAGGTCGATTTTTCTAGACGCAGAATTTTGTCATTTGTCCGATATCAAATTGTGCACCAATAAATTTTACAGAATAAGCTAATAGTTCTTAAACCTCTCTAAGACGGCATCGTGAGGTTCGCTAAAAAAATGCTTGCAAATAAATGTTATTTTTAACATAGGATGCTGAACTGACGTAGGATGATTGACAGGCCAGTTTTCCTGCGCTCATATGAGCAAATTTATTGGGTAATTCGTGCACAGATCGTGTTTTTATGTGAAGTTTCAGGTGCCCGTGTTTACCACAGGTATCCTTATCACGGGTATCCTTATCACAGGTATCCTTATTATAGGTATCCGTATCATGGGTATCCGTATCACGGGTATCCGTATCATGGGTATCCGTATCATGGGTATCCTAATCACAGGTATCCTTATCACAGGTATCCTTATCACGGGTATCCTTATCACGGGTATCCTTATCAATCCTTATCACAGGTCTCCGTAACATGGGTATCCGTATCATGGGTATCCGTATCAAGGGTATCCGTATCATGGGTATCCGTATCAAGGGTATCCGTATCATGGATATTCTTATCACGGGTATCCTCATCACAGAAATCCTTATTACGGGCAACCTTAACTGAGATATCCCCATGTTACCAACCACTGCAACAGCTACACATGTGACGGGAGTTCTGTGGGCTGGGTTTTTTAACATCAGTTTACGTAATCAATTCTATCTCCCCAGTGCTTGAAGGCTGGCACCTGCTGTCCTGACAGCCACATATTCTTCTGTCTCAGCACTATGATATTTCGCTCTGCTGACATCCAGATATTCTGGCCTGCCGGTAGCATGGTATTCTGTACTCGATGTAACCAGATATTCTACTCTTCTTAAATCCCACCATTCTACTCTCCTAACATTCAAATATTATGCTCTCCCCGTCTCCAGATATTCTGAGATCTCGATATTTTGATATTTTTATATTTCTAATTTTAATATTCATCTCAGCCGCAATCGAAACTGTCACCAAATTGGTGACTAATTCTTCTGCATAAAATTCATCAATAGTGTGGAATTTATGAAGTTTCCTTCGTTAATTTTCTCGAAGTAAATACTCAGCAGAGATTACTGCTGTAATTCATGCAAAATTGTAGCTGCAAAAAAATGCTGCTACAATTCCATATAAATAGCTCACTATTTTCTAAAATGGAGCCTAGTATAAATTTTAATTTTGATCTTACAGAGGTAACTAGTTTTTATAGAGGTGTCTTATATTTTTGTTGTAATAGAAGAACGTATATAAAGTTATTGAACTAAGGCTTATGTATAGGTAAATATATAATTATAAATGTATATATTGCTACATATATGGTTATATAGATTTACAAATATAGTTTTTTATAAAAAACTTAATAGTTCTGGAAAAATGTCCACTCTGGAGACGACGTCCTTGCTAAAAATTTATGTGTGAATAAAATGAATGTATGGCTAAAAATGTATAAATGTGAACCTTATCCTTATGCGCATAAAACTCTGCCTCTTATTTTCAAGCCATGAAGCTCGGACTTGTTAACAAATTAATGTCTTTTGGATAAAAGAGTTTGATTTGCGTCGAAATTCCAACATGAACTTTAACCTATGAAGGAAAAAATGAAGAGTTGAATGCCCTGTTCTGCAGTCAAGGCTCGTACACGGTGACACTTTGTTGAAACTTGTATTAAAATTTCCATAACTTGTGAAGCAAATTAATGGCCACACTCGACAGTGGTACCTAGTTTCCTTTGTAGAGCCACAACGTGTCAAAACACACCACAACACGCCTGTACACACACCACCACATGCATGTATGTTGCGAGCAACATCGTGGTGTGTCACAGCACAGCAACACAGCCCGTTTGTACACACTGCATGTATACTGGCAGCTTCTGCTTGGTTTGATCCTATGGTCTCTCCAGTTCCTGTAATCAGCAGCAAGCGGTCGAGGAAACCTTAGCAACAATCCTCGGTCTCAGCTTTTTTCTGAGACCATGAAGATTACAATGTCTTGCTCTATCGTATCCCTGAAAGCCCAAGCGATCGATGTTTTTCATCAACATAAAAGCCAGTCAAAGCCAGGGACGAAAATCGATAGTCTTCAAAGATTTCCGAAACACTGGAGAAACTCAATGAATTTGAAGTAGATTTACATCCAGTGTATCTGTCAACATCAATGCTGACAATCTAAACCGAGGAAAAGACAATCTCAGCCTGATGCTCTAGTAACTCAACTGTTATCAGTAACTCCAGTAACGCAAATGTTGAGCGTTAATTACTATTATACGTTTAAAGAGACGATTACTAGCGGAGAGACATGAGGAGCGTCGATCACGTCGGGAAACGGAAAGCTCTCGCACAACTTGTGAGAGCGAATCTTATTTTGATGTACCATCAGCAAGTTCTCTTCTGATATGCCACAAACAAGTTCTCTTCTCATGTACCATAAACAAATCTCTTCTGATGAACCATAAAGAATTCCTCTTCTGATGTATCATAAATACATCCTTTTTTAAGGTAAATCAATCGAAGAAAGTACAATTTGAGAAGTAAACGGAAATATTGGAAGTTGTGGAAACGGCAAACAATTTTTTGTATATACTCAGTCGAAATCACTTTCTCATTGGCTGAAGAAGAGAACAACTTCCAAAGATTTTTAAAATAATAAAGGACAAATTCTGTAGCGTATCACTTTATCACCGCCGGCTCACATTCACGAGAGCATAACTCGTAGCTCCATCAATTAAAGCAATACTTGAACAACAATGATTTACCGGCACTAATTTGAGCGCTCCTTTGTCCTGCATTTGAATAGAATATGGCAACAGGAATGACCCGTTTCGTCCATTCTTGGGCTGCATCCCAAGTCTTATGTTGTCTAACATAAAGGCATCTATCACACACATGTACCTCAATAATATACAGATATTTCAGCCATGTGCTCTCAGCTTAATTACCTTAGACTAGAGGTTCTTAACCAGAGGTAAATTTACTAGGGCCTAGGGGTAAATTTACCCCCTGTTGAGAACCTTTGCCGTAGACATTTCAGTTATGCAAGCACACCACAATCATACTTAGGCCTCATAAGAGAAAAAGGACATGGAATTGGTACTTTACAGAACTGGAGGGTTCCTTATCAAATATTTATCGAGACGATTTTTGAATGTGTTCACAGTGCCAGAAGAAATATTTTCGAACAGCTGGTTCCAGGTTCAGGCAATTTTAACTGAAAAAAAGTTTGAACCCTGGGATGTCGTGAAGGTTCTCATTATTAGCTTATGGCAGTCTTTCTGGTTCGCACATTATCGTCTCTGTCGAAAAGCCCTTTTAGAGTAACATCTTTAAAGCCATTGAGATATTTGTAAATCTTGATGAGTTGCCCTCGCAATCTTTTTTGTTCTATGGAGATCCGCTCAAGCTTCAGAAGACGCCTTTCGTAACTGAGATTGCAGACTTAAATAATCACTTTCGTCACTTTCCGCTGATTTTTTATTTTATTAATGTCTTCTCGTACTGTGGGAGACTACAGTAGCACTGCATATCTAAAAAGTGGCTTTGACTTGTATTCAAAATTTCTTGCAATGAAATCAAAAATTCTGCTTGTATTTCTGACGCTTTTTAACTCGTTTGTCATACTTGAGATATTCAGTGATAATGATCCCAAGATTTGTTTTTTACTGTACTACTTCAATAGGTATGTCATTCTTCGTACGTTGGAAATACCACTTATCAGCACCAACGAGCATGACTGAACATTTGCCAATGTTGAAGCTCATTTGTCAGGTTTCAGATCATTGAAGTAGACGATTGAAGTTCGCTTGAATAGTTATTTTGTCTCTTTCGGTGTACACTCTGTGACAAAGTTTCGTGTCGTGGCGATTTGTTAATTTTACTGTGGATTATGAGGTAAAGTCGTTGATGCAGATGCTGAAAAAGAGTGGGCCGAAAACACTATCTTAAGGGACTCCTGATGTTACATGCATAAAATCGCTGACTTAATTATGAATCATCACTCGTTTAGTGCAACTAGTGAGCCAGTTTCATATCCATCGAGAGCAGTGCCGTTGTATTCCGTGCTTTTTCATGTTGGCCATTAGTCTTTCCCGGAACTTTGTCGAAGGCTTTTTGAAAGTCTGGGTATACAAGGTCTGCGGCTTTTGAACAGTTATCCAGTGACATGCAAAAGTATTGGATACATCACATTTTTTGTCATAACTTTAGTTTGAATTCACAATTTAACCTGATATGTAGTCAGTATTATCTCATATGGTACATTTACTCGTAAATGGAAAAGAAAATTAAGAAGTCAGAATTAAACTCTTTCACTGATTAAAAACATTATAATTGATTGATATTTTGTGGATTTTGCTGGTGATCTTCAAAGTTTTCCACAAATTCTCAATTGGATTTAGGTTGGGAGACTGACTGGGCCAATTGAGGATGTCAGTTTTTTATTATTTTCAAACCATTCATTAATAGCATTTTGATAAGCGTAGCTATAGTCAGCAAACGCCCCAGTTTAACTTTTCCAACGTCATAAGATGGATTTTATATTTTTTGAGGAGATAATGGCGTGCTATTGGCACGTTAGGTCTACCAAGATGATACTTTTCCCTGCACGTATTTTGTTTACAGTTTAATTAATCAGTCGAACCTGAGAATTTTGATTTGTGTCCTTCATTCACAGAAGAATGCTTGTTATGATAGCTATTTTGAATATATTATGGACTTTAAAGGTTTCAAACCGTCGGTGGAGTTCATTTTGGAGCTGATTTTAAATTTCATGCGTTCCGCCAAAAAAAAATAGAGCTACGTCTTCTTGCGTGTATCTTAGGTCTTCTAGTACGTAGATAGGCTTCAGTAAGTCATATTTTAGGGCAGCAGAGTAACTTGCGTTCTACTAATCTTCGCTTAAATTCTGTTTTCTGTCCTTGGATGATGCTTTCCCAGACGAGAAATCTGTTAGAGTTCTTGTTGACCTATGTTTCTTCATCATTCGTAGCTCGGTTTTAATTTCTCACTTAGTGTTCATAATTTTGCTAAAGTCTCGAAAAAGTGTGAAGATTCCAGAAGGTTGGGTTTGAGGTTGAGATTGATGTGGATTATGTTCGTTAGATGTTCGTACTGTACTTTCTTCCTTGAAATTTATTTTGTTTTCCAGTTCGTTCTTCAAAGGATTAAAATTGTCATTGGTGTCCAAAGGATAGTCTGCTATGATAGGCAAAGGTGATCTGGAGTTAGTGTGAGACCAGTTATTTTTAACGCTTGTTGTCGGTAGAGTTTTTAGCACCCTCTTTTGGAAGATGTAATATTCATGTTATTATTATTTTCCACTACAGAAGAAGTGAATATGCATTAAGTTCAAAGCAAAATTTCAAAATAAATAACACGAAATTATTTTACATTTTTTGTAAGAAAGCAAAAAATTAAAGGGTAGCTAATAGCCTAATATAAATGCTATGCATGTTTCATGTATTGTACTTTTCAGGGGCTACTTCGTTCCGTAAAAATTTTACGAAGTTGCTAATTTTTGTATAACCTTTTGTTCTTCTTTTTCGCAGGTGAAGTTATGAATATTACGAATAATTTTCGCTGGAAATGGAAACACAGTTTAGATGCAAAGTGTGACAATTTAAGAGAATCTAGTTTATCGTTCCAATTTCAATATTTCTCACTGAGTAGAAAACAATATTAACAACATTCATCATGCTAGAAAACAACGTTAAATATTTTAATTTAAATAAGGTGTTACACGCAAAAACTAAAATCAAGCTAACAAACTTTAAACACAGAATGACTTCAAAGCCCAAAATATCAGTGAATTGAAGAGTGTAACATCTCGAAACTCGACCTCTTCAACGTCATGTCCAGGTTTTGCACCTATGCAGCAATTTTTGGTGTCGTAATCTTGGTTCATTCCCCATCGCCCACCTGGGGGTCGGGCGTAAAAATTGACGGAGATGTCATCCTTGGGGGACTTTTTCCAGTGCATGAAAAAGGTGAAACGACATCTTGTTCGACGACCATCTACAATAGAGGAATCCAGAGACTCGAGGCCATGTTGTACGCTGTGGACCTCATCAACAACGACTCTTCATTGCTCCCGCATGTGACCCTCGGAGTGAACATTCTGGACACATGTTCCAAAGACACGTATGCTCTGAATCAATCTCTTGAGTTCATAAGGGGGTCCTTAGACGCTATGGATGTGTCAGGATTGGAATGCTCGGACAAGAGACCACCTCGAGTGAAGTATCACGCTAAACCAGTCAAAGGAGTCATTGGTGGGAGCTACAGCTCCGTCAGTCAACAGGTTGCCAATTTGTTCCGTCTCTTCAGAATACCACAAATCAGCCCTGCCTCCACCGCAAAAGCTCTCTCCGACAAAGACAGGTTTGAGTTCTTTGCCAGAACCGTTCCGCCTGACACCTTCCAAGTCAGGGCTCTGGTAGACATTTTGCAGGTCTTCAATTGGTCTTACGTGTCCGCAATATATTCCGAAGGTTCCTACGGTGAATCAGGATACGATGAATTCTACAAACTGTCGCAAATCAGAAATATATGCATAGCTTTAGCAACGAAAATTCCGCACAATGCAAACCACGAGTTTCTGGACTCGGCTCTTAGAAGCCATATGAAAAAGACAACTGCAACCACCATGGTACTTTTTACCAGGATGGATGACACAAAGTGAGTAAAATTGTATTTCTTGTTTTGGTATTTTAAGTTAAATTTTAATAATACTGCGAATGTTTTAAAAGTTTACTGGTGAACTAATCCGAAGCGCGTTGTGTAGTTCCGACTATATTTACAGTATGTGCGAGCCTTTGGGTGACATTTCATAGAGGATTTACTTTCTCTTCAAGTCACACAACGGAGCAAACTTTCCACAGTTTCTTGTCAGGTATGTTTGGATTTCTAAAAAATATTAAGATTGTATAGACCGTCAAATTTGTTGTAGAAATTTAGGGGGCCTGTGGTAGACTACTTGAGGTGAGTTTTCAATGACAGAAAAGTTTAACATGCAAGCAGGAAGAGTAATATTCATCTTGTGTCAGTACAATTATTCATGAGCTCTGTCCTTCGAGACAGCTGCGTCACTCCTCAGGCGAAACGCTGAACAAACTCGATCTCAACTGAAAATATCGCTAGGTAACATTTGTTTATATTAATATTCAGCTCGTAGAATAGTTTTAATTTTTTTTACTACGCTGCAGGTGTACACATAATGTGTGCTTTGAATTTAGGCGCAGTATATGTAGGTTGAGCCACGTACTTTGTAAGTATATTTACGAGTAAACTTAGTTGTGGGAAAAATGTAAGAATTTTGAATTATCAGATAGTGGTGAACGGTTTTTACACACGTAGGGTACTGATGCAATCTACAGTGGTTTTGAGTAAAATGAAAAGTTCTATGAACTGCGGTTCTGTAAAATAGTTGTACAACTTCCATTAATACCGTACACACAGTACTATTTTGATTTATTTTATACGAAATTACTTTCAGTGAGACTTTTGGACACCATACTTCTTTGTACCTGAACTACGGTTGAAATTTGATCCACTTGCCGGCGGCGTGAAATTTGTTTCTTTAGATAAAACGTCAAGCTTTTTGTTTCCGTTTACAGAGGCAGGAATAAAACTATTATTTTTAATGCATGACGAAAACGCATTGAAGCAAAAGCAATTGAGTGCTTGCTGGACTGCCCCTCAGCAACGCTCGCTAACAACTCAGGTAGTCTCGTACAACGACTCGGTAGTCTAGATTTGGCTGAGCTTAGAATTAAAACCTTAACATGATTTTTGCATTAAAAAACATAATAAATGTTGAAATACTTCCTTCGTGAATTCAAATTTTTCCCCCTAGCTCTCAGAGCTGACTTTCAGAAGCTGTTTTGTATTAAGTTGTCCAAAATTCCTAAAGTTCTGCCAGTTGTTGAATGGGACTAAATAGACAAGCTCCGCTCCAGTAGCAATCATAAAAAGTCTGCAATTAAATGTTTTGACTCGAAATAATCATACCAAATTTAAAACCGTCAACATACGAAACTGTCCTTAAATAGTTTGTTGTATAAATTTCTAAATGGATTGCAATATAACAAGCTAAGCTAAAATGTTTGCTCCTTGAATCTGTGGTCCAGTGCTTTATAATACCATTCATGTTTATTAAGGAAATCTCACTCTATTTGAATTGAAAAGGATGGAGTTTCAATGCATTTATCACGGGGCAAGACTTCTCTTCTTGTTCGAGTTCATTTCGACTTCTAAAAACGCATTAGAAAAACACATCCTCAGTTCGACAAGAATAAGAAACTTTATTTTTACGACGATAAGTTGAGCCCCCGTAAAATATAGGTAAAAATGTCTCTCAGGCGACAGAATTCCGAATAAAACTGACAGTGTTGCTCGCTCAAGAGGTCTGACATTTCAATATCCTGATTGGAAAGTTTGTTGCAATTTTCTGTAGCGGTCAGCTCTCAAAGTTATGACTGTCTCAGTCCAGTTTTGGGTCCCTGTAATTAAGAAAGTTTATCAAGAAGAGGAACTTTCCTTGAAGGAAGTGAAAGACGCGAGTTGAGTTCTAGCGATAATGACCTGATCCTGGCAACTTGAGTCAACCGAGAGCTGGTGGAACGCGTAGTCCTGCGACCGTTCTCCACCGAGGAATTATCTCCTCCTTACCATCCTAATTAGTTGCTCATAAATGAGGTGCACTGAATAAAAGCGCTAGTCTTATGGGCGAGACAGAGACGCTCACTGCCCTGTACTTTTCTTGCCCTGCTTTTTTGGTGAGCGATAAAGAAAAATGGCGCGCGTAATTTGCAGGGTAAATTAAACTCTCTACCGTAGAAGAGCTTTCGAAAATGTTACGACCTCCTTGGCAGCTTCACAACTCGTAAAAACTGAATCCTTGATAAAATCCGAGCTTCAGAATTACCAAGCTCTGTGTAACAGTTCAGTTCTTAACAGCAATTATCTCTTTATAGCAGTTAAACTCTGAATAACGATAATCTCGTATTAACAATTAAGCTTTTCATAAAACTTCTAGTACAACTGAACTGCTGTAGCAACTTCGCTCGTCTAATAATAACGAAGCTCTTTATAATACTTGATCTTTTTTATAATAGCGGGGCTCTTTATATCAGTTGAACTCTATAAAAACTGAACTCTTCATAGCCATTGAACTCTTTATAGCCAATGAACTCTTTATAACAACTGAACTCTTTATAACGACTGAACTCTCTATAACAACTGAACGCTTTATAACAACTGTACTCTCTATAACAATTTGACTCTTTATAAAAACTGAACTCTTTATAACGACTCAACTCTATATTTTTTTCCTAACAACTAAGAGCTCTTTATGATAATTGTGCACTTATCTCTTTCTGCGTGCTGAGCTCTTTATAAAAACCAAGTGTTGCACTACAGGACGGAACATATGCTTGCACATACACCCTACAGCAGGAGACATCCCAGTATTGCCTATTATGTACTTTGATTTTTTACCAAAATACTTAGGCGCATAAGAACCCTTGTGAATGGTTAAGACTTACCTTTGGCCAGTCATTGAATTGGACAAGAACCCTGTAGGTGGGGTAATGCTGATGCAGTTTTAGTATCAGAAATTCCCTCAATAGTCGGGTTATGTGCCAAGCCCTTAAGTGAATAAGAGCCTATTGGGTCAGTTGAGGCGTGTGCATGTCATTGTTATGTTACACTGCGTTGCTCACTGTGGGACTGTCTTAGTCGAGTTGCCTCGTCTATTTAACAGGCTTTTCTCCCACTGCTCTGTAGGCCGATGCTGTCGCCCATTTGCTGGGGATTGAGTGGTGCTTCGTTCTGTCGAAGCTCTATGGCTTGGCGAATGTTTCTCGACGCACTGCAAGTTCGTACTGCACTGCAGTCTCACATCCTGCCTTCTACTTTATGGAAATATCATAGAACCATGAACACATGTCCAGGAAAACGATTAGCTTCATGTCCAAATGACCTGTACAGTACTTTCTGCAGCCTCACACGACTCAGTACTTGCTGCAGTGTCTCGCTCAACCTATACAATAGTAGTTACATTTCAGTAGCTGATAAATATCAGCGTCATACTCAAGCACGATGAATGTTGCGTGTGGTTGAAAGGAGCATCTTATCGAATTTTCATTTCAGATGTTCCGAACAAACTTCATTTCAACGACTCACTGTCCAGATATTGCCGATAGCTTTATTTTTTCGTCAAATGAAGCTTCTGAGACTTTCGATGATCCTGACAGCAGAATTGCAGCTGTTATGCAAGAGATGCACACGGACTTGAGAGCACGGCAGGAGATTCCTTTCTAATTGAAGCGAAAACAGAGTGTGTGTGGAACTTCTCACGAGTTAAGACTCTGACTTTTCACGAATTTTTAAGTCGGTTTAGAGTCTTCGACAATGATTGATCTACTGACTATGCGCTTTGCTTCCATCTGTTAATAAATGCATAAACGAAATGAGCAAAAAAGTGTTTTTCCATAACGGCATCAAAAATTAGGTGCAAAATATTTTATGCATTATGAATGCTAACTATCAAATGGAATATATAAATGAATATATAAATGAATATATGAATGAAACATCACAAAGTCTGTGCCAATCTCAAATTATTTTCTGAGAAATGCTCAAACATGATCCAATCCAATTTGATTTAGAATTGAAGTCCATCACGTTCTCTTTGTTGCAAGCAAATAAAAGTTCAAAACTAATGGTAGTTGAAATAGTGTCAGCATTCTCTTTCCGTGGCGTCTGCTGGCTACAGAAGTAAAATCCTTAGTCTCAAACTGAGCTTTACATTTGTCATCTTTTGGCATTTGTCACTTATTCTTCTGCATATAGGAATCAGCTCTGAAGGAATCATTTGAACTTCAACACAGTAATTACATCCTTTTAATTCACCTCTGTCGTTAGAGATCTCATTATTTGGAGTTCAGTTAAATACAATGTGGCTACAGGAACGTGCCGTTTGGGCCATTCTTGGGCTGCTACTTAAGTCCCATGCCGTCTAACGTAAAGACATCAATCACACACATACACCTTAATCACACTGTTATTTCAGTCCGTACACGTATCTTAATCACGAATACGCACTTCAATCACGCGCCCAATCGCCATATGGCATTGAGGATATGGATTCAGTCCCTTATACGTAGACCTAGGGGGGAGTTTCCCTATCCAGTATTTGCCGAGATGATTTTCGAATGTGTTCGTAGTACCAGCAGAATTTGTATTCTCTGACGGCAGGTTCCAGATTCTGGAAGTTTAAACTAGAAATATGTTGAGAGCCTGGGATATTGTGAAGGTTTTCATTAATTTATGGCAGTTATGTCAGGCTCACACGTTATTGTCTCCGTTGAAAAACCCTTCCAGTGTTACATCGTTAGAGCTGTTGAGATATTTATAAAACTATATGAGATGTCCTTCCGGTTTTCTTTTTTTGGGGAGATAATTTCTAGCTGCTGAAAACGCTTTTTGCAGCTGAAACTGCGAAGTTCAGGAATTGCATTCATTGTTTTAAGCTGAAAATAACTATTTTTTTAGGTCTCTTCGTAGGGTAGGAAGCCACAGTTATAGTGCATATTCTAGATGACCACACTAACGCCTTTCACTACTCATTAATCCATAGGGCTCAACTCGAATGGACAACAAAAGCAAAGCCAGAATTTTTAATACCCTACTTCACTTCAGAGTTCACTCTCTAAGACTAAACTGGAATTCTGCAACCTCATGCTTTAAATCCTCAGGAAATCATGACAGATGGCGTATTTACAGTAGAAGAGGTAGAGGAACAGCTCAGCAATTTGAACCAAAATAAGTCAACTGAAGTCGACGACATTGCTCCCCGGATACTCAAAGAAACAGCCGAAGTAATTAGCTAATCTTCAGCAAACATCTTCACTCTATCGCTTGAAACTAGAATGGTTCATGAGGATTAGAAGCAGACAAATGTCACTCCTATTTTCAAAAAGGGGAACAAGCAAACACGTAATAACTATCGTCCAATCAGTCTAATATCTATCATATGTAAAACAATAGAAAAACCCCCCAAAGTCCGTATAACAAGCACCCTCATGACCAAAATCTTATTAATGACACCCAGCATAGATTCAGGGAAAAACGTAGCTGCCTCACAAACCTTGATATCTTAGGGGAAGTCAACCGTATATACAACCTCAAAAAAGCCGTAGACCCTGTATACCTCGACTTTTAAAAAACGTTCGACAAAGTTCCCACGAAAGGCTCATGGCCAAAGTGAAAACACATGGAATACAAGACAACCACTATTGATGGATACTAAACTGGCTCTCTGGTCTAACTCGACGGGTGATGATTCATGATCAAGCCAGTGATTCAACGCACGTAACATCAGCAGTTCCCCAAGGGAGCGTTTTAGGGACGCTCTTCTTCATTACCTACATCACCTTCATCAAAAATCGACAAATTCACCGATGACACGAAACTTTGTCACAAAGCATTCACCGAAAGGGACAAAGTAACTATTGAATCAGGTCTCAACCGTCTACTACAATAGACCGAAATCTAGCAAATGAGCGTCAACATTGATAAATGTTCGGTAGTACACGTTGGTGCAAATAAACGGCATTTTCAACACAAGATGAAGGATATACCCTTTGAAGCAGTACAGCAACAAAAAAATCTTAGTATCATTATCACTAAATTTATCTAACATGACAAACAAGTGGAAAAAAGAGTCAAAAACGCGAGCAGAATGGTTTCATTCCACAAAACTTTGAATACAAATCAACAAACATAATATTACCACTCTATAAAGCGCTGGTTCGGCCACATTTGGAATATGCAGTGCAACTCTGGTCTCCTAATGTACAAAAAAACATTAATTACATAAAAAAATTACGCTAAAGCAACGAAAAAAATTCACGAACTCCGCAATCTCAGCTCTGAAAGACGTTTGCAACAGCTTGAACTTATCTCCGTAGAACAAAGAAGACTACGAGGGCAATTCATTGAGACCTATTAGTATCTCAACGGCCTTAATGATGTTACTCTGGAAGGGCTTTCCGAAAGAGACGGTCACGAGCGAACCAGAAATAATGGCCAAAAACTCATAATGACAAATTTCAAGATGTCCCAAGCTATGAAGTTCTCTACCTTTAAAATTTCCCGAACTTAGAACCAGCTGCCCGAAAATATCGTTTCTGCTGGCATTGTAAACACATTCAAAGATCGCTTCGACAAATATTGGATTACAAACCCTCCAGTATTAAAACGTACTGATTCTATGTCCCTATCTTCTAGGACCAGTGTCTGATTGTGATACATGTACGTGAGTAAAATACTTGTGCATGAGTGAAATGTGTGTACGTGGCTGAATTGGCTTACGTGTTTGGAGTGTTCGTGTATGATTGATGCTTGGGACTTGGGTAGAAGCCCAAGAATGGACCAAATGGCTCGTTT
The DNA here is from genome assembly GCA_006783055.1 of Trinorchestia longiramus. NCBI lineage: Eukaryota > Metazoa > Arthropoda > Malacostraca > Amphipoda > Talitridae > Trinorchestia > Trinorchestia longiramus. The sequence continues at coordinate 363,349 of VCRD01000178.1, forward strand.
TTATTGCCTTATTCTATTCTATTCGTAGAGCAGTGAGATGATGTTCTTTGGCTTGTATTCAAAGTTTCTTGCAATAAAATCGAGGATTCTGCTCGTACTTTAGACACCGATATTTAGGTTGTTAGTAATACTTGAAATTGTTATGCTCCCTCACACACTTCTCTACCCTGAGATAACGATCACTACACTGACTGCTATATATGTAATTGTTACAATTATTTCACTGTTATTCAAGTATACCAATCATCCCTCTCACTGCTGCTCAACTATCACAATCATTTTCCACACAGCTAGTATAGTAAAGCAATCCGCCTACTCAACACTATTAAATTATAAAAATCCTCCCACAAACTGTTTCCAACTATTGCAAGCATCCCACGCGCTGAAATTGATACTCATTCTCCTCTCTGTTATTGGCTTACATTCATTTTTATCGTCGATCTTCCTCACACATCATCATAATCTTTACCCTTATAATCACAATTATATTCCTACCGGCGCTTTGAATATTGCAATCTTTCTTTGCTTGTTAGTTTCCAGTTATCCATTTCTTTCATCTCAAATCATCACTATTAATAATACGCCTCTTTAATTTGTACGAACTCCTTCTCAGCTTTCTACTTTCCTGACCATCCAGCTCCCAGCTGCTAAACCCAACTGATCATCCAGCTCCAAGCTGCTGAACCTAACTGATCATCCAGCTCCCAGCTGCTAAACCCAACTGATCATCCAGCTCCTAGCTGCTGAACCTAACTGATCATTCAGCTCCCAGCTGCTGTACCTAACTGACCATCCAGCTCCCAGCTGCTAAACCCAACTGACCATCCAGCTCCTAGCTGCTGAACCTAACTGATCATTCAGCTCCCAGGTTTTAGACTCCCTGGCCTTCCATGTCCCAAATCCAGAACTCCCCTGACCTCCGACTTCCCAGTTCCTGGACACCTCTGACCTACCACCTCCCAGCCCACCAGCGTCACGACAGATCTGCTCAATTAACGCAGGTTATGGCTTTTGTCTCGTCAGTTCTCCCGTGTTTGTCATTCAGTTTTGTCGTGGTGCAGAGCAGCAACGCTGCCGCACAGAATGCTCGATTAAAAGGATTACCCAGGGAAATATCCGTCCAGTTATACTGACCGGCAGGGCAGGACTCATTTCATTGTAGAATATCCCTTTTGTTATTATAATTTGCAATGCCTGGATTAAAACGTTGTGAAATATCACTCGTGTTATACAAACAAGCAAGGCATGGATTATTACGCAAGGACTATCAATTTAGTTATACCAGCAACTGCATTCAGTGACAAATGCTACTTCATCGACTTACATTGAAATACTATATGGAAAAGTGAATTTATAAAATCTACTTGTTGTTTTGGTATCAGAAAGTTTACTGATCTATTCACCATGATCACCTAGAGTATTCATCAATACAATCTCATTTGTTGTGCTTAGCACTCCTTGCTTATGAAATTACTCGAAATTTTACTCTATGTTTGTGTCCAGACACTGATTTTCCAGCGCCAAAATTGTCTTCTTCACAATGTGGAATGTTGAGGCAAAACCTAGGCAAAATTATCATATATTCGCAAAATCTAATCGTTTTTGGTAGTCCGTAGACTGAAGTTCTCGAGTTAATTGAATTTTATATGGATGATACTTTAGATCTTTTACAAAATACGTTGCAGTGAGGTCCGTGACATTCTCAGTTGAATTGAACGTCTCCTAGTTGACGTTTTTGGCCGATCAGCAACACTCGTTGCAACAAGCTGAATTGAAACACCTGTTCGTATGGTCCGTGGCCTGCCACAACGTTGTCTGTCTGCTGTTGTCCCAGTTTCTCTCAATTTCAATACCAGTTTTTTAGCAGTTCTTCGAAGGACTTCTTTCAGTACCACCAATATTCCTGTAATTCCTCTTTACTGCAGTAACCGAACACTTACATCAGAAGTAAAGTTCCACTGTTTTTGATCGTTATTCCGTTGCGTAGCGATTCATTTTGAAGGGTAGATTTTATGAATTCTTTGGGCAATATGTTGTGATTGTCGGTAGATTTGATACGCTGGTAGAAAGCTTTGAAATCTCCTCATTTATTCTGAATTAACCAAATCTCTCCACCATTTGTAGTTTTATAGCTATAACAGTTTTAAAAAGGTACCTTACTTATGGCCACCCTGTGTAACTAATACAGGAGCTGCTTTATTACTCTGTCATATCCTTCAATGTCCGTGATATTAAGTTTGAGTTATCTCAAAGCAAAAGAAATTTGAGAGCAGAGAGAACTAAGACTGTAGAACACGTTCTCAACCGAGTTGCATTAATATGAATGGAATAAATGCCCTTTCAAATCATCAAAAACCTTTCAAGTATTCAGAAAAATGGGAATCAGCGAGAATCGATTATTATAAAACTTGATAGTTCTCGTAGAAATTTAATGGTTTAAATTTGACGAATTTGGAATTATTATGCATACGAAACTATTAACTATTTACGACTAATTATTGTGTTTTAATTTCAATTGATATTTTTCATGAAAATATACAGATATTCCATTCTGTATCTAATCTACCGATAACATGGCCCAAAGAGTACCCGTGGAAATTTTACAGTTTACAGGTAATATAATTAAAGATCTATGAAATAAAATTCATTTTTCAGCTTTACCCGCGGTACTATCAGAAACTGGGTATTTTTCATGAATATTTACAGAACTTCTATTCTGTATCGTATCTACCGATAACATAGCCATGTAGGAGAAGAAAGCTAGTAACGGGAAAAAATAGCGTATTTTATAGTAATCCGGAACCTTTTATATCCACAATTCAATATTCGTGATAAATATGTACCTGTTCTGATTTCAGTTCAATAATTTTTCTTCAGTAATATATAGGAAGTAATGGGACAGGCACACACAGATATATGCTGTCTATCATATAAGTAGATTAGCTGAGAAACCGGCTTACTTGATATT
>VCRD01000178.1:366441-378068 GCA_006783055.1 Trinorchestia longiramus
TGGGGTTGAATATTGCAATGGAGGATGTGGGGTTGAATATTGCAATGGAGGATGTGGAGTTGAATATTGCACTGGAGGATGTGGGGTTGGGCACTGCACTGGAGGATATGGAGTTGATGTTGTGTTGAGGACAGGCGTTAGAACGGACTTGGATGGCCTGTATTTTTGTAGTTCTGTGCGATAATTCGTCGAGGGCTCAGTGGGAACAGCAACGAACATTGCAGTGAAGCAATACTGGAATCAGAGACAATAATTGTTCATCATTGGATCACTCAATAATTCGATGAATTAATCATTCTCTGACATACAGCGTTTATTTAAAGATGAAAACGGGTTAGTACGAGATGTTAATGGTTGATTTAATTTCTGATTTATGCAAGAAATTAGTATAAAATATCTAGTAAGAAAAATTGAACAATCATGTATCTCCAACATCTTAATGAAATATTGTACGCAGGCATTCTATTTCTCCTTAACGTGCGAAAATGATACATTTTGCGAAAAATAAATGAATCTATTTGATTAGGTTTTCCAAAAAAAGTATCAACCGCCAGATGCATTCAAATTAATGATACTGATAACTATAAACCTCATTTTAAATATGTAATTGTAACTAGATATTCTTCCTGTTTTAAGATTTTTCAAAATTGAAAACAAATTTCAATAGGAATGGGGTTCCACTTAAAAAAACGTTTTTTTGAACTACTTGTTGGATACATTCATTGAGTTTTGAAAAAACGGAACGACAGTCAGAAGAATTCGGACTGTATTTGCTTACGAACCGTCCAGTACTGGCTTCTGATTGTGTACTAACACCATTTTATGTTATTTTCTATCGTATACAATTATTATTCTTTACTAAGAATATGTTTGTAATCGAAAACCTGCAAATTTCTGAGGAGCTTCTCATGTACTATATCTGTCAAGAGCTGAAACTGAATGTGTCCTCAGCTGAATGTGTATCCTTCTAAGGTTTTATCCTACGTCAAAGTTTTTTACATTATAAATTCATGAGGCTCTTAAATTTGAAACCAATTTCAGGGTGTATCATTTTTTTCAATTTGAAATAATTTTACGCACACTTTACGAGCGTTTTTTTTTAATATTTACTCAAAACCACATCAGCCGCTCGCTCTTTCCACAGCTTGGGAAAGATCCAATAACTTTTCAGGCATGCTGTCAGCTATGACTGAATGACCCACAAGCAGATCTGACAAGACTCAAACGAATCTAACCGAACGAAACGTAACCTAATCTGGCCTAACCTAACTTAGTCTAACCTAAACTCTCAGGCATGCTGTCAGTCATGACTGAAAGACCTGCGAGCACATCTGACAGGAGCAGAACGAACCATTTTTCACGGTAGATTGCCTCGAAATGCTCGATTAAAAATCATTTCATTTTTAATCACGTACACGGGAAATTTCTCATGGGCTGCAACCGACATTGATGGATAGAAGGAAATTTTGTTTCTGATTTTGGATGGAAAGATGAGTAATGTGAGGTCATGCCGAGTGTAGAGCGAATTTTCTTCTGAATAGCATCAATTTTTTCCCAGTTTGGACAAAATTCTCGAATGGAAAAGCTGTATATAATCTTTAAAAGTTTTGTTATTGAAATGAATGATTTTACTTCAGAACAAGAATTGTCTCGAATGTTTGTTTGTTGCTGCAATAAATTTTCAACCCAGCAGAAATAATATTTCCTTCACTGAAGTGTCATTCATCAAAAAAATAAATTGGTCCTAAATCAAGTGAATTCAATGATGACAAAGTGTCATCTGTGCAATTAGCTGCGTCCGATCGCCATAAATTTTAGGCATCAAAATTTGGACTCTGTTCTGTGAAGGAAGATGCACACTAAATCCATGCCTATGAAGAATATTTACAGACGTTGTTGCTCAATACAAACTGTTTTCAATAAAGTAAAAAATGAATGATTTATATTGCACTCAACTGAATAATGTAACCTGATATCCACTCCGAATTCAGGAAGGCAGTCGTTTCATGACATTTAGCCTACTTCTTAGAAAATGCTTTTCAGTTCTCCAACTTCTGAGATATTATTATGTAGAAGCGTGGGCTACTCATTTTACTCCCTGCTATCATAAATAAATCGTACAACTAAAAAGATTGAATCGAACCCAGCACTCACGTGAACCAATAGGCATACTTATGTTTCTGTCACTCAGTCATAAACATGGGACATTTCTTTAATTTCTTCCTATCTGGAGCTTCACGATGAATTGGAGCGTTGCATGCGGGAAGTTTACAATGGACGGGCATGTGTTTGGACAACAAATCTAGAAAGAGACGAGCAAAATAAATCAAGGAAATTCTAGAAACACGTGAACACGTATATATATATATATATATATATATATATATATATATATATATATATATAAGCAATTATGTTATGATTTCCTAATATTTTTGTTCCCGAAAACATGTGTGAAAAGCGCAGATCCAATCAGCTAATTGGTTCTTCAAAGAAAACCATTAGCTTTTGTTAGTGAATACATCTGACAAACAAAGCTATTCGAAGGTAGCAACTGTTTTCTATTTTACATAAACGGGCAGTATAGAGTTAATTTTAAAGCGTAAAAATTGACTATAAAGTAAAAACATGAGACTAGGAAAACTGAGTTAAAAGGAGTTTTTTCTATGGATACCAGCGTAACCACGTGTTTTCTTCGTCTACCAATGTATGGGTATCATATTAAGACAGTAGTCCAATGCAGATATAATACAGTGGATAAATTTGAGGAAAATAAATGTGACTCGTGTGAATTCCGTTTCCAGCAAACTTCACTCACTTATTTTCAAGAACTTTAATATCTTACCTAAACCCTATAGCCACTTTCTGCAGTAGCAAGGACGCTTATTTTAATTTATATGCAAAAAACATGAACTCTGTTTTCTCTTTTTAGTTTCAAAACTGCTTACATGCCTCCAGTTCTCAGGAAACTGTTGAAACAGCATTTCGTAAACCTTGTAATTCAATACTGCATGTGGAACACCTCTGATTAACTACTTATATCCTATTGATCTGAGTGTTCTGTAGGAATAACTCGAACTTATCTTGTACCAGGAAGGTGCTGGAGTCGGCCGGACGTCTTAAAGCCAAGTTCCACTGGGTCGGGTCAGACGGCTGGGGCAAACAGAGGCACCTCGTCGAGGGACTGGAAAAGGTAGCGGAAGGAGCTATCACCGTGGAGCTCACCAGCAAGGTACGACTCCTCATCAGTTTTCACTATTGACTGATGCGTAACATTCATAATTTTGCTTCATGAATTTTTAGTTCTGTATTTTAAGTTTTTTATTTGTTTCGTAAATTCTTCATTTTGTTTCGGAGGATATTAGTTTTGTTCCTTCCTGTTTGATATTTTTATTTATACACCCAAAGCAAACAGAACAGATGTTCTACTTAAATCGTACGGATTAAAAACTCTCATATACATATATGTGAGAACACTGAACGCAGCATCAAAGTAACTTACCTAGAAAAACCTAACCTTACTGATACCGTCTGTAATAGGTGAGTCGAGTTCCGTATACATCATGATATTATTTTTAGTGAGGTGAATGTCACAGTGGTGTTCGAATTGTCAGAAGCGTCTGTGTGCTAACTCAGGTATGAGTGTATTCGGTTCCTCGTGTTAGGTCGCTAGTTAATTTTTAATGAACTCTTAGTTGTACAAATATCAAAGCTAAAAGATGATTATATGTATTATTCCACAACAAGAATTGGCAGCCACAGGCTGAAAAACCTCTATAGTGTCGAGTATGCATTTCAAAACCCCAGGTGTTTTCTTGAACGGACTTGACTTGAATGTCTTTTAAAACTTTGACGCATATTTTTTTTGAGTTCACCAGAGTGTCTAGTAGATAAAGGATTACGGAATCCAACAGGACAATGGCTACACATGGAAGAGAGATAAGCTTAATAATTATGTTCGATATATAGTGGTGCTTTAATTATATTCAACAGTCTCATCCCGTTTCACCATTGGTAGGTAAGCTTGAGCGTGGCCTGTGTGACCGTGCACTTTCGAATCCTGAATGTTTTTGTGGTCGCCTGCTACTCAATCTTGCAAGCGACTAAGACAGCGTTTTGTTAGACTCACGTGGTGTCAGGGAGACGTCCGTAGCGCAAGCTGGTCATAGCGGTTGCTGTGAATGTGAAGAAGTATCCGGCCAGCTAGCGAGCAAGACGTAGCAGTTTTGCAGCCGTCAGTCTGTTTGTTCTGATGGTGATTTTATGCGGTAGAAAGCTGGGATGCGGTGAACCCACAGGCTGAAACATAGCTGTTCAAGCTGGGCTGTCCGCTGTGTAACTGTAACTGTCGTGCTGCTGCAGCACCTTATGAAGCTTGTCTCACACTTTGGAGTGGACTAGCTCTAGTTGCGCAATTTGTCATTGTGTTGTGAGCATACGATGTATTACACCTTTTTTCCTAGAGACCTGCTCAAGTAAATGGCCTCCTACTCAATCTCCCTAGTACTGAGGAAAAAGCAAGAATACAGTGTACGCTGATGTTCTCCGAGCACAAGAAAATTGAATTTAAAATCGATGTTTGCAATGCAGAGAGGAAAAAAGAAATGAATCACAACGCCATTTTTGTGGGAAAAAGCTCATATTAGTTTCGACTCTTTATTGAACCCTTTTTACCCATGTATATCTATTCTCACTCAACGTCATTGTGCTATCAGACTGTGGAAGGTTTCAATGAGCACATGAAGTCCCTCACACCCTCCACAAACGGCCGCAATCCTTGGTTTGCCGAATACTGGGAGACCTTCTTCGGCTGCCACCTCGACAGGCTTCCCAGTCAAGACCTCGCCTGCTCTCCTGATCGGAGGCTTACGGTCGAGGAAGGATTTCAGCAGGACTCCAAGGCAAGAGTTTCCTCAATTTATATGTCATCGAGTAGTCGAAGTTAATTTTCCAGTAGTAGTCCAGAGAATGGGCTAAGCGACACTATGCACCGTATTTGCCTTCAAATTATGTGCGATAGATTAGTCAAATCTTCTAAATTATCTTCCTCTACTCTTGTTCAATGAATAAAAATTACACGTGGTCGAATTTTTCTAAAAAAATGTTACGTACATTTTTAAGTTATTTTTCTTACTCTAATTTGATTGGGCTTGCTTAATTTTTCATATTCGAAATAGTGATCGTTTGCTCAAGGGTGTAATTGTTTTTCATTTCAAAATATAGTTTAATTTACACACATACCTTCAACCAGATCTTATGAAGTCAAGTCAATCGTTTGTAAATCCTTTCATGTGGTGTATTTTGGCGACCGAGTAGATAATGATGCAATGTACCGATTAGGCGATCGACTCACGTGAGTGCATGGTGCAATTCCCCGTGCAGGCTGAATGCTTTCCGAGTGTAAACTAAGCAGCACAGGCGAGTAGGCGTTGTGCTTCTATGTTTTAAGAACTCCTCGAAAACAAGATGACTGAGAAGTTTGTCTTTTTGCATATGCATAGTTTCATTGAGCTTCTTCTTTCTTAATAGGAGATAACTCCAAAGTATATTCTTTTACCCATTGTGATGTCAGCAGAATAAAGAAAACTCCTTCATACGTTCAGCAAAGGAACGTGCACTTTATAGTAACAATTTGACGTGAGAGGCAGCAGTGATTAACTGATATATATGCACTCTATTGTAGTAATTTGCAATCAGAAATAGCAGTGACTAGAAGTGATTGCGTACATAGATGCACTCTATAATAATAATAATTTGAAATGAGAAATAGCAGTAACTAATAGTGATCATATACATACTCTATTCTAATAATTTGAAACAAGAAATCGCAGTAACTAGTAATGATCATATACATCCACTCTATCGTAATAATTTGAAGTGAGAAACAGCAGTGAAAACTTGTTGCCTGTGGTCAGGTCCAGTTCGTGGTGGACGGTGTGTTTGCATTCGCACACGCACTGCAGGCGTTGCATCTCAGCGTGTGTCCCAGTCACGGCAGAGTGTGTGACGTCATGAGGCGATATGACGGAGGCGACTTCTACCGCGAATTTCTCCTCAAAGTCAACTTTACGAGTGAGTTTCTCCTCAAAGTCAACTTTACTAGTGAGTTTCTCCTCAAAGTCAACTTTACGAGTGAGTTTCTCCTCAAAGTCAACTTTACGAGTGAGTTTCTCCTCAAAGTCAACTTTACGAGTGAGTTTCTGCTCAGAGTCAACTTTACGAGTGAGTTTCTCCTCAAAGTCAATTTTACTAGTGAGTTTCTTCTAAAGTCAACTTTACGAGTGAGTTTCTCCTCAAAGTCAACTTTACCACTGAGTTTCTGCTCAGAGTCAACTTTACGAGTGAGTTTCTCCTCAAAGTCAATTTTACTAGTGATTTTCTTCTAAAGTCAACTTTACGAGTGAGTTTCTCCTCAAAGTCAACTTTACGAGTGAGTTTCTCCTCAAAGTCAACTTTACGAGTGAGTTTCTCAGTCAACTTTACGAGTGAGTGTCTGCTCACTTTCAGTGTGTTTCATTATGGTGATTCTACGACATTATTTTCATAAAAATAACTTTATGAGCGAATCCTATAAAATTGAATCTACGAAAGATACTCGCAAAAAGTCAATTTTTCGCATTTCCCCAATAAATCACTGCAAGGATCATTTAGGTAAATTGACTAAAACTCCATATTGGAAACCTATGAGTAATAGTCCTTTCAAGTCAATCCTTGCAAGTATTTTCCTAAGATGACAGAATGCTGCGTTCTATAATCAAGTTTACGAGAATTTCAGGCAAACAAGTGCAATTGAGCCATCCAAATAGAGCAATTCACCTCTGCGAGCAGTTCCACGTCACACACTCACAAGGCAATTGTTGGTACTCAGTTAAACGAGCGAACATCAGTTTGATGGCAACTGAACGAGTTAGTTTGCCAATATTCTTTTCTAGGACCAAACTCAATAGTAATTTCCGCTCAAACAATTCGTTAACTATACGAGCATTTATATGTTCAAGTTGTCGCTGTCAAGGGGTGAGGCTGATTAAACTTATTTATTCCACGTAAGTCGTGGAGTCAATTTTGCGATTAAGGAGGTTCTAAAAGTTAATATTATAAGTTAGCTCTTTCTTTCCCTATATTAGTGAAGTGTCTAAATAATTCCTTTGAGAGACAACTTGAAAAATTGCAATCGATGTCAATGCTAAAGCAAAATTTTATCATTATTCACTGCAGCCCCAACAAACAGTCATAGCTAAGACAATGTGTTACTCAGCAAAATTTTGTCTTTTTTCTGCTTCTCTAGTAATTCAACCAAAAATAAACGCGTAGATCGTTTACTTCACATCAAACTCAAGATTTAATTCACATTAAACTCAAAATTTAATTCCCACTAAACCCAAGATCTAAGTCCCATTAAACTCAAAATTTAATTGACATTGAACTCAAGATTTAATTCACCTTAAATTCAAGATTTAATTTACATTAAACTCCAGACTTAATCCTCGTTAAACTTAAGACTTAGTTCACATTAAACTCAAAGTTTAATTATCTCTAAACAAAACTCATTGTAGACTTTCGGTGTTGCCAGACATCGTCGGCTCGCAGGTGAAATTCGACGGAAGAGGAGACGGACCGTCTCGCTACACCATCTACAATTTCCGCAAAATTTCCGAAGATTTCTACAATTACACGGTGAGAAAAATAGGAGCCCAGGTGGTGCTAGGCAGTTTTTTATTTGAAAGCTCATTCGTGAATTAGAACTTTTGAAAGAAGTCAATCAAAAAAACTTTTGATGTCCAGATGAGTAATGCATGCATTTTTTCGCGGGTATACGATTGTGAATAACTTCGCAAGGATTTTGTTTACTGAGCTTCTATCATTGATTCACTTTTTAATCCCAACTCTTTCTATACGTGTAAGGCACAATGATCAAATTTCTTTACTCCCTAGGTTTATAAACTTGAGTGTTAAGTTAAGTTCTCATATCACACAAGAAACTTTTTTAATAGATTAGTTTCACGCCTGGCAGTCACACTTCGTAATAGTTGATTTTTATTTGTTTCGATCGAAAAATTTTGGATGGGCGTTGCGTGTAAATTTTAGGGCCTAGCAATTACGAAAACCTTAATACTTGCTAGTTCACAAAAAACAAAGTTTTGTACATTCTTGAAACCTTTAATGTTATCTTAGGAAACATTTCTGAGCGAAAGAGAATTTTTTTTTCAATTTGTAGTCTTTAAACACAAAGGTAATTGAATCAACACGTTTAATCAGCACAAAGTCCTAAATCAAATTAAATCTGTTCCACCGTTCCACACATTTTACTACCGACAATTACATTCTTGCGGTATTTTTTTTCAGTACATATATCCACATCCGTATTGATTATTTTTTATATGTCTACAACCATGCTGGTAATTTTTAGAATATATCAACAACTGAGTTGGTGTTATTTACGATACATACACAATCGCTTAATTTTTTGCTAATCCAATAAGCAGCAGGTGATTGTGAACAAACCTGTTGCTGGCAGTGCAAGATCCATTGTTTGTCATGTCTTAAATCTTTCTTATTTCCTTGATCACAGAGCGCAATTTCTCTATCGCTCTGTGGCTAATCTCAGGTCGGATCTTAAAACCTGTTTTTAAACTTGAGCACAATATTTCTGTGTGGAACATACGGCAAAACAATCCTTGTTTCCAAACAGAAGCTAGAAAATCCTTACAAAAAATCTGTTAAGAAACAACGACACCGGCAAATTCAGTTTTCAAAAACAGCTGTGTGACCACAACTCTGTCGTAATGAACTTGCTTGTTTGCTGTTTAATTTCAAAACTGGGTTAGGTAATTGCCAAGTTAACGAATGCAAGATGGTATCTGAATAAAATTTACACACCGTTAAATAAACAGTGCAGTCATTTCTGAAAGGTAGTGTTTCGGAAATTTACACAGTAACTTTCTTGTGAGAGTGAATAACACAATTCTCCAGTTGAAAGTGTTGGAATATTATGATAGTACTTCTTTCATGGTTTATCAATATTCTCCATACAAACAAAAATTTCTGCAACTACCCCCATCAATATAACAATGCCTATGAGCTATCATTTTTTCTACAACAATGCCTGAACTAGCACATCAGTACTGTTTCACATTGTCCCAAAATGTATGTGCGTTAATGTAAATTCCTGCATATGCTACGTTAAACTTGCAGGTGGTGGGGCTGTGGGACAGTGGCTTGGATCTCGAGCGCACCAAAGTCGTTTTTTCTGAAAACTCGTCGGAAATCCCAAGCTCCGTTTGCTCGCACCCATGTAAAGTGGGAGAAATTATGATCATGCAGCAGGTGAGGTGATCATGCTGCAGGTAAGGTGATCATTGAGGTGATCATGCAGCAGGTAATGTAATCATTGAGGTGATCAGACTACAGGTGAGGTGATCATTTAAGTGAACATGCAGCAGATGAGGTGATCATTGAGGTGAAGATGCAGCAGGTGAAATGATTATGAAGCTAGTGTCAGTGGACGAGAGGCATAAAGACCCAGCAATGCAAACTAAACAAGACAGAGATAATTGAAGTTACACTTGTTTAACTAAGACTTTCAAAACCAATGGAGGCGGGTTGGAAAAAAGTATATAAAAAGCGTATTCGTCAACTCAGCAGTAGAAGGAGAGTCGAGTAACTTCAATAATTGTGGAACGATTTGCGAAAAATTATAATGTAAATTATCACTAAAATCTACTGGAGAAAAAGAAGTAGGTAAATAGGACTAGCCTAACTCAAAATATAAGTCCCAGTGTGAGTCACCCAAGTTACACCGCAACAAATGCCCTGCACACACATATTGATAGCAAATATTTAAATTTTCACAGCCGTAAATTTTGACCCTGTCTCTCGATTAGGAATGAATATTCGAATCTGGGAATTATAGAGCATCCTTGTGCGAGACCAAATGAAAGTTGTGATTTCATCGCGGCGAAACAGAGAAACCATCAATGACAAAAAATACATGGCTTACTCTAAAGAAACAATGCTTTAAAATCATAACTACGCCTCTAATTACTTTCAAACCTCCCTATGTTTTTCACTATTAAGAAGCGAAGTCTTGTACTTGAATGAAACTTGAATTCTCACCTAAAAACTTGAGGAGCTAGTATGTGGCCTACAAGGAATTTAAAAGACTTTTTGGGCTCACCTGTTGTTCGAACGCTCAGAACTTTTCTGCCTTGGATACGACAAAAGTTAGGAGAGAACTGGACTTTTTGTGCTGCGTGCTGGTCGTCCGGACGAGTTACGCAGCAACGGAGAGACCTCTTTTTCCTCGCTAGAGGTTTTTCAATTTGTAACTAAGAACATTGCAGTAGGAGGCTTTCCTATCTCGTTTTCCCTACTACCTCGTTTTAATAACGTTTTTGCTTTTAGAATTCACAGGTCTAGAAATGTATGTGAAAAGTATTTCTTTTGAAATTATCGTCTACCCCCCTATAAAATATGACATACGACTTCTGCCATTACGTGAATCGTAATGTTGAGAGTCTTGATTGACTGTTATATGAAAAGTTAAACGATAACATCTCTAAAAAATATAAAGTACATGCAAGTAATGTCATTTATATGTAGAAACAGTGATTTACATGAACCATGAAAATTACATCTTCCTATATTAATGAAATTTACATCATAATATCATATGTGTTCATTTATTGCTCTGTTTCTTTAACAATCTGGCAGTCTTCATTCGTACTCTGATCCAAAATCTGCCGAGTCCAAGCCAGCAGCATTTTTGGTATGAACATTAAATTTAATTTAGTTTCTTTGAAATAAATATCCGTTGAGACCAGTGTAATTTCATTATGATATTCCACAATCATCTAAATCAAAATAATGATTATTAATAAGATAATAATAATGTTAATTAGTCAATGGACAAAGATCGGCGTCGTTGAGTTGCCTTGCCCTCAGGCCATCAGAACCATTGTTTATTAATGAAGGTTACTCCTCTAAATGCCTACTTTTATGAATATCAATCATTTAAATGCATATTTTATGAATTAGAACTTGTAAATTCTCATTTGTTGCCTCTATATTCATTAAGACTTTACTCTACCCCGCCGAAACTTGTATATGGAGATGATAAACTTCTCACACGAATATTAAGTACGTTGTGGGAAATTCTGTTATACTTCTGCAATATTTACGTCACGTCGAAAATAACTATTTTCTGGGAACGTTATTTACACGCTAACTTATTTACTAGCTACCATCTTACATGATGACACGATTCACTTTCATATATTATTATCGCATTGAAAAGCTATGTTAATTTATTTCATTTTTACTAGCCTAGTATTCTAGTGGTTAAAAGATTTTAAACATGCTTGTTTGTTCAAGCAAATAAAATAAATAACTGTCAATAACATAATATTTTACGCAACTCGATAGTACCCTAACAGCTGAGTAGGATTTGTATCCCAGAATATTTAGGATTTTGTCTTTCTGGAAATTGAACTTTAAACTATCAGATTCATTGTTGAGGAGTCTAGTACTGGAGCAGTCTAGTACTGGAACAGTCCAGGGCTGGAGCAGTCTAGTACTGGAGCAGTCTAGTACTGGAGCAGTCCAGGGCTGGAGCAGTCCAGGGCTGGAGC
>VCRD01000178.1:378327-392363 GCA_006783055.1 Trinorchestia longiramus
CAGTCCAGGGCTGGAACAGTCCAGGGCTGGAACAGTCCAGGGCAGGAGCAGTCCAGGGCTGGAGCAGTCCAGGGCTGGAACAGTCCAGGGCTGGAGTAGTCCAGTACTGGAGTAGTCTATAACTCAAAAATAGGTGACACCAGAAATTGACTAACTCGCCAGAGTTCTTGAAGTTTTCCCCTGGTGATCTTAAGTTTATCTATTTAACTACAATGCAACGCTGCACTTAGGTTGATGATTGACAGTGGAATTGTCTCTTGAATTTTCGCTGTAAAGTCCTATAGACGTTTAAAGTAATCGTACCTTATGTGTAAGAGGACAATTTCCAGCTTGTTATTAACAGTCGACGCTCGATTGATAGAATGTTGGCCGTGAGCGCAGTTCTGTTTCGAAATTCAGATGCTGCGCTAAACTTATAATGCGAGTGCTGTTTTACTGATGGTGACTTATGCTTTCATCTTGGTTCGAGCATACAGCACGGAGTAGAAGACTGTACTTAACTTTTGATCTATGAAGAAACCTCTGTCATTTTTTATTTCGTACCTGAATTTTGAAGTATTGTTGATGCATTATTGTTTAATTTGCAAAAAAATCAAAGAACTTAACTTGATATTTATCTTATTCATTGAACAAATCTGTATTTTCCCGGAATTCAGTTAAGAAAAGAAACTGTTCAATTTATTGTTACTAACATGGTCTTGTCCACAACCACCCCATTTTTCACACTGAACTTTAACACAACGTTAAATGGGCCAAACAGCTCGTTTCTATTGCCTTATTTTATTCTATAATAGCAAGAAGTAGAACATACCTGAAACGATCTACGCCTGAAGTACAAGCAACTCAACTCAATTCATATGAGTTTACACTGACTTAATACTTTACGAAATTACTGGGAATTTTAGACGACCATGAATGACAAACTTAACCTAGCTTTACATTGACGCACGAAGTTACTTACTAGAATGTTTCTTTCACTACCGAAGGGGATTAACCTAGCTTGTTCATTACATACACAGCGCTCAAATTACTAACTAGTGTATTTTGTAAGCTACCCAATACAGTTAACCTATCCCTTACATTCAAGCCAAAATTTTTAACTGATATGTTTCGTACACTATCCGAGGCTATGATCCATACAATAGATGCGTAATCCACATCCTAAAGTGGGTAATAGACGCATTAATTACTGACTGGGATATTTCGCACACTATGCAGGGTGATACTTGCTGCTGGATCTGCACCGCATGCAAGCCACACGAAATGATGGTGAACATGTCAGCGTGCCAGGACTGTGGACCAGGATGGTGGCCGCATAGGAACATGAGTTCCTGCTATGAACTACCCCACCGCTACATCAAGTGGAACACCCTCTTTGCTCTGGTACCCATGGCCATCTCTTGCGTAGGGTCACTCTTGACCCTGACAGTCATAGGCATCTTTGTGAAGCACCACGACACCCCCGTTGTGAAAGCCTCTGGCAGGGAGTTATCGTACATGTTGCTGTGCGGTATCCTCATCTGTTATCTGAATACTTTTGTGCTCATCGCAACTCCTGGCGTCATCATTTGCGCCTGCCAGAGGTATGTGTGTCTTCCAATGATGGTCAAATATTTTGTGGCAAGTGAAATTAATTTGTTTTACTAGAGTGTGTGACTAGCGTTCGATCTCAGACTCGTACTGACGCAATAAATAACGAAAATGCAAATTTTAGCATTACTTTTGTTTAAATTACAGCATTTGTCACAATTGTGGCTATGATTCTTCTAACTCATTATCTAGTAGTGCAGGAGACTGTGAATCTTTCAAATTCTTTGTTTAAATAAATAAATTACTGTGGCTATCACCATTAGACTAAGCTGAAATATTTAATAAAAAAATATATTTTCATTTCTTATTTAAACCTGAATGAGTCTAGACTTGTTTTTTTCTATTCTGACGAGTGTAGACTCATTTCTAAACTCATTTCTTATCTAAACCAAGCACACGAAGATGAACAAGCTTTGCAAATGACGAATTTCAGTGGTGATTTAGAGTAGTATTTACTACCTTTTTCTTTATATGAACATACATGCCAAGTATAAGGAACAGTGACCCTGAGATATTCCCACACAATCCACTTTCTTTTCAATAAACTTACCGCTAACACTGAATAGAAATACTATGTAACGTAATGAGTGCTAGCAGCCAAACATCTTTTCAATCTGAAGTTATCCGAAAAGTTTAACAAGGATTGTTCAAAATATTACCCTAACTCTCGTAGGTTTGGAGTTGGGTTCGGGTTTTCGTTGATCTACTCAGCACTACTCACAAAGACCAACAGAATTTCGAGAATCTTTGACTCTGCTTCTCGATCTGCGAGACGTCCTGGCTTTATCAGCCCCAAAAGTCAAGTGATCATCACCTGCTTCTTGGTGTCCATACAGGTAATGATACGGAACTGCTTCCTTTTGTCCAAGCAGATTTTTTTCTGCTTACTTACTGTCAAGTAGGTGATATTTTTCCCATTACTCCTCTTATCCAGACGATGATCATCTGCTTCAATAGGAAGTCAAGTCATAAATATTTGTCCAGATAAATACTTCAAAGCTTTAGTAGCGGATGTATCCTCGATGAGTGTAGACTTGCAATTGTTTCATATTCAGGCTAATTTTTCAATAGATGAATCAATTATAAAATTCAAGACTACACTTGCGTGCTGTCCAAGGTGGCGACAACGATCGTGTGGCTCGTCCTTGAGGAGCCAGGAGCAAGGTTCGAGTACCCAAGCAGAAAAGAAGTGGTCCTCAAGTGTCGAATAAAAGATTCCTCCTTCATGGTGTCGTTGGTGTACAACATGGTGCTCATCACCACCTGCACCATCTACGCCATTAAGACGAGGAAAATTCCTGAGAACTTCAACGAAAGCAAATTCATCGGATTCACCATGTACACAACGTGTATCATCTGGCTGGCCTTCGTGCCCATCTACTTCGGCACCGGAAACACTTTTGAGGTAACTCGTTCTGTTTAAAATCGAGTAAGAGGTAGCTTGTTTGTTCTGTCGTATGAATTTTTGATGGCCCTTTTAGCTCAAATGTACGAGGTTATTTTTTAACAATATGAACCGGTATCTTTAATATGCATCCGCAAACTTCATTTGCACAGTTAACGATTTCTTTCTTTCTCTCGGGTAGAGTTGTAGTTTCTGAAGTCTTATCTTGTTTGTATGCAATCAGTTATTGACAAAATATGATCCTTGGAAGAAGTGAAACGCGCCTTACTTTCGAATTTTAATGCCTGCATTTAATCATCATGTGTATTGTTACTTAATTTCTTAGTTTCTGTAACTATTAAAAAGGAGCGAATCTAAGACATGGGAGTTTTGTTGCAACCCAAGAGTGAACTAAGAAGCTTGTTCCTGTTGCTGCATTCTATTCTGGTTCAACGCTCATCTTACAAGGGTTTCTCTAGCAAGCTTATCCTCCTGTACTTATGGAGGGCATCTTAGTGAAAATGGTAAAAATTTTCGATTTTCGATTTTTGAGATGTGATTCTTATGGTGGCAAAAGAGGACGATCGTTTGTATATATTGATTTTCAATTTCCAAAACTCTATTTACTTATATTTTAGCATGAAAATTGTAAGAGGAGATCGATATGGGTGAAAAATGCAAAAAAACTTTATTTATCCCTGAAATCGCCATTATCTTGAAAAAAATAAAAAATTACACGAGAAAAATGTGTTCTAAATCCAATTTTACCAACTATGTTGCGCTTAGTTTTGTTGTACCATGCATTTACGCTTTTCATTAGGATGCCCCCCTTAACATGTGCAATGGTTCGTAAACCGTAGCATTCAATGTTGACATACGCCATTGTATGTAAACAGTAACATTCAATATTTTCCATAATGGTATCTAGCTATTATGTACACAGTATAATATCGCATATATCGTCCTTGACCAGGTGCAGATCACGACACTGTGCATATCCATATCACTGTCGGCCACAGTAGCGCTCGTGTGCCTCTACTCTCCAAAAATTTACATCATAATTTTTCAGCCAGAGAAAAACGTTCGTAAACTCACAATGAATAGCGCCATCTACAAAAAGTCGCAAACCCAGTCGACAGGAGCGTCTTTCGATCAAGGTTGGTAATCAACAAAATTGATGAATGGTGTATATTTGATCGCTTGAAGTCATTGAAATTCTACTAAACACTGAAAATGTATCTTTGATAGCTATTGTATAATAAAATTATCAAACTTGACATTTAAATTTTCAGTTGGAAGCGTTGAAATTGTGAAGCCAGTAAAATATAAGATTATGAATGGTAAAATTCCGCACAAATTTTTGAAAAATTGAGGCTTGTTTTCTTATTCTAGTCACAGAAATGTATACCATTCTGAAGCTTTAGGATTTTTGTCGAGAAATAAAAATATACAGGGTGGCGCAAAAGCCCCTTACCAGTTTGGACATTATTATACAAAAACTAATGCAATTAAAAAAAATTGAATATATATAAAATGAAAGAAAAATTAAATTTTTTTCGGCATCAATGATACAGATTTGAAGCATATTTTATAATTAAAATTGATAAAATTATTATCTTCCAAAAATGCTAAATTACAGCAAGGACCGACGAGCAAAGATGGTGGAAAATTATTTCTCTAGCGATGGATCGTTAGTTGCAGTACAGAGGGACTTTGCAAGAGCATTTAATCAACAAAAGTCTTTTAAACATTGCATTACTGCAATCATTTCAATATTCAAAGATTTCGGCTCAACAGGAGACAAAGAACGCTCTGGCAAACCGAGATCTATACGTAATGCTTGTGTAACTCAACGTATTTGAGTGTTGCAGCAGATTTAATAACGTCGACCAGATAACGTTCCACTCAACTAGGAATTTCACGAAGATCATTGCAACGCATCCTCACAAAATCTTCAAAGCTGTTTCCATACAAAATTCAAGTAACACATTCGTTAAAGTTTATAGACCATGAAAAAATAAAGGATTTCGCACGTGCATTTCTATCCCTCACGAATGAGACTTTTCCCCACACCTAATCTTGCCTTACGAGGCCTATTCCCATACCAGTTGACATGTTAATAAACAAAACTACTGATTCTGGTGTGATGAAATCCCTATGGTAATCCAAGAGCAACCACTTCATGCCCAGAATGTTACCGTTTGGTGTGGCATAATGAGTGCAAAAATCATTGG
Organism: Trinorchestia longiramus; assembly: GCA_006783055.1. Taxonomy (NCBI): domain Eukaryota; kingdom Metazoa; phylum Arthropoda; class Malacostraca; order Amphipoda; family Talitridae; genus Trinorchestia; species Trinorchestia longiramus. Next base: position 383,536 of record VCRD01000178.1, read on the forward strand.
TCCATACTTCTTCGAGACATGGTCAAATGTGAAGTAGTTGCTCGTGGATTATCTTAGGGTTTTCATCACACCAGAATCGTCAGTTTTGTTTATTAACATGCCCACTGATATGGAAATGGGCCTCATCAAACATGATTAGGTGTGAAGTAAAAGTCTCATCATTCACGAGGTATGGAAATGCACGTGCGAGCCCTTTTTTTTGTTGATGGTCTACAATCTTTAACAACTGGGTTACTTAAATTTTATATGGAAATAGTTGTAAATCTTTTGTTAGGATGCGTTGCAATGATCTGCTGAAATTCCTAGTTGACTGCAACGTTGTCTAGCCGACGTTACTAAATTTGCTGCAACACTCAATGAAACACGTTCACTCACACATGCATTTCGTACAGATCTCGGTCTGCCAGAGAGTTATTTGTCTGTTGTTGAGCCGAAATCTCTGAATCTTGAAATCCTTGCAGTAATGCAATGTTTGGAGGGCCTTTGTTGATTGAATGCTCTTGCAAAGTCCCTCTGTACTGCAACTAACGATCCATTGCGAGAGAAATAACTTGCATTGTTCGTTGGTCCTTGCTGTATTTCGGCATTTTTTGGATATGATAATTTCGTAAATTTTGATTACAATATATTCTTCAAATTTGTATCATTGATAAGGGATGGATGAAACTTCAAGATTTTCTCGTTCATTTCATATGTAATCAATTTTTTTCGCTGAGTTAGTTGTGTAATAAATGTTCAAAATGATGAAGGGACTTTTGCGCCACCCTCTATACAACATAATAGAATATTTTCAAATTTTTCAATGATAAATCATTTTTAATTTATTGATCAATTGAGCTCTGTATCAACGTATTAATTGATGCCACTTATAAAGAAAATACTTCAGATTTGTTTCAGCTGGTCACTTTCCAACTGTAGTGGATTTAAGTCAACTAAGCCAGTGATGCGAGCACAAAATCCACACTGAAAAGTGCGAGTGCTGCAGATGAATAAGCTTATTGTTGAGTGCAGTAACTCATGTTGCGCTTCAGAAGTTATTATGTAACTTGTATTGACGGTAGTCAAACATGTTTGGTTTACGTTTAAACGGTTGCTGGCACAGAAAAGCGTGAGGAGACGGTATGCTTGTGAGACTTTGAATTCCTAGTACCGGGTTGTTCTAAAGTTCTGTTATACTTTTTTTCCAGAAATTTAGTTATCATTTACAATAGATGGGAATATTTCTTGTAATAGCTGAATGGTAAAACTATCAGTTCTATCTGAAAGTTATTAGTATGTCCATAATAATTAGTAGTATTAGCAATGGAGGCAAAGAGAATTGAAATCTATATTCTACGTGCGTTCCATAAGAAGTCAGACATTGTTAAGTGCCTTAATGTCAGTCGAATGACAATGCACAGAGTTGCAAGTCATTTGAGAGATGTTGAAACCCTCAAGGATCGTCCTCGTTCATTTAGACTCCGAGTTGTGAAGACAGAGACTATTAGAAAAACATTTAAAAAGATACAACGTTCAAATGACTCATTTTGCCAGGAAAAAGATCTCTGTCTCGACAGTGAGAAAGGCTGTTAAGATTGAAGAGAAAAAAGCTTAAAACATATCAAAAAGCTCGTGCTAACTGCTGCAATGAAGCAGAAGCGTTTTGAGCAATGTAAACGCCTTCTTAACGATCTGAAAAATCATGGTAATCGGATTGTCATTTTTCAGATGAGAAGACCTTCTCGGTTGATCTTCTTGCGAACAAGCAGAATAATCGCATTGTTAGGTTTGGTCTGGACATCTCTGAGTTACGGAACGTGTCTACAAAAAAACATTCGGTCTCTGTGATGATGCTTGGAGTTGGGGCATCAAATGGAGAAAAGATGCCTCCAGTATGGTTCCTACGTGGCTACAGGCCAAACGCCTCTGCTTACAAAGATGTTCTTGTCACGAAAATCCTACCTTGAGTGAGAAAAATAACTAGAAATGTAAACTACGTATTCCAACAAGATGGTGCACCTGCACACACGACAAAAACTGTTCAAGAGTGGCTGGGGTCAAACATGAATTTTTGGCCGAACGACATCTGGCCGCCACAGTCGCCTGACCTGAATCCCCTGGACAACAGCGTCTGGACGCATATTGAGAGCAAGGCATGTAAAGTTCGCCACAACAGTATAGAGGAGTTGAAGTCTTTCGTTAATCGTTCATAGACCATAATGAGAAAAGATTACATCCGCAAAGTTTGAAAGGGTTTCGCACTCGTCTGAGCCGTGTCATTGTTGCTGAAGGAGTTCGAATTGAAAAATAGCACTGTAATAATTCTAATAAATATATGGAAAACCCTATTTGTTTTCTTATTCCTATAAATCGTAATTATGGATACTTTTAAATGAAAATATAAAAGTGTAACAGAACTTTAGAAAAACCCGGTTATTGACAAAATAATACCAAAATTCATAGTGGTGAAGGTTAATGGAAGCTTTAATGTTTCACAGGATCAGACAGCGTTCGTTTTCATATGGCTCCTCCCAGCACTCCCTTGAAGACGCGGTCAGACGGAGGAGCAGAGAACGAAGCATTTTTATGAGACAAGCCACCTGTTAGGGCTAATGAAAGTCTGGTAGATCAAAGACGGGACACGGCCGGACAGCTGGAGCCTCAAGCTCTAATCAAAAGAGAATACGCAGCTGTAAAGAAAAATGTTGTTAAATCAGCCCTTCCAGCGAAGGAGGACAATTCTGTCAATGAGGTGGAGGCGGAGATGGAGACGGAGGCAGACGAAGACCTGGGCTGTAGCAATGTATGTCAACAGCAGTCACACGGAAAATCGAGTTCTTCAGAAGAATCGGATTCTGCTGTGACTGAAACTAGTGCTAGCATAAAAGAAAATTCTAGTGCCAAAGATCACTTAGTGTGCAGGTTTGAGGAAGGAGAGGTTGTTGATGAACCAAATGGTCTCTCAGTAACCGCTCAACTTGGGAAGGAATGGAATGTTGAAGCCGATCGCGTCAATCTGAATGAATTTGGAGTAAAAAAATTGAATTTTGACGTCAAAATCAAAGGCAACAAAACGCCCCTCTTACATGGGGGAATATTATTTCATCCAGGGCCCAAAGAAAATAAATTTATGTCGAATTCTAGCCACTCCTCAGAAGATCCTCTGCTGGATGAATCAACTGACTCTGAAGTAACTACTCCTCTTCAGAAGAGTCGTTTTGCAAATCGCAATACTAAGGGAAAAGTCAAGTTTAGTCAAGAAAAACCTGATGAGATACCGATGTATGATCTAAGTTCGAGTAGTGAAGAAGACAGTGTACAGTTACTGGAAACACATATCGACAGCGTACCATACGTCAAGCCTACAGATATCGATAAAGTTCGATTTAAAAAAGACACAGTTTTAGAAAATACGTTCACTGAAACCCTGAAACCAAGGCGTCGTGAGAAATTCTTAAGGAGGTACAGTCCTGATCTTTTTGAGGATGAAGGTAGTTCTGTAGATGAAAATGGTTCAGCCAAAAACTATAAAACTTGTCAAGGACCTTACCTTGAAACTCTAGGAAACATTTAAGCTGCATTTGTGGTAGGTTTGTTCACCCTACTTTCCTACAACTAAGCAGAAAGAATGGTGACGAATCACCTTTTACATATCATAGAATACTCTCAAAATTTGGTAGTAAAAATCGTTTCGCCTTTTACGAAGTGGCTCCACGTCCGAGTACCTTCATAAAACCTGTTTTTCGCACATCTATTTTCTGAATTTACGTTCACATTTGTACAGCTTACGATCCTGTAACTTAACTAATCTAAACTCAATTCAACACCAATTCTAAGATTACGCAAAAAAATTGTATAAAAATGACATGATATTACTGGATTGAAAGTTGTCACCTGTATAATTTCACTACGTAACTATGCATCGATAGCACTGGTACTCATGCCGGCCTTCTCATATAAAAATAACTTTGCTTAATCGTCAATATCAACATTCAGGTATATTCAGGATATGTTTTCTTAAGTAACCATGTTGTACGTATTCGAAAGCATAATTGCATTAATACTTCTTTTAGAATCAAACCAAAATACGTGATTGTGTCTAAGATAGCTGCATAACTTTCAATACGTCACGTATGTAATTTTTTACTTTTGTAGCGACTTGCTGTACGTAATATATTAACTATGCTATACTATATCACATACTCGAATTCACCACACATTGTGTAGATGAGTGTCCCCACTGGAGCGGCAGTTCTATGAGGCCGTTAGTCACAAGAGGCTGCGTTCTTCTTATGGTAACAAGTAGATTACAGCAATCTCCAAAGAATTATAGCTTCGTTTTCTTCTAATTTTATGTCTTATCCCATCAGAGCTAGAGAAAAATTTCTTTAACAGTCATGGACTCCAGAGACTCGAGTGTTTGATGAAGATTAGCAGGTCATTCCTCATCACACAGACAGAGCTGAAACACTTGTCCCTCTTTGACGTCGTGTTTACAGCCCCCGGAGTGGTGGGGCAGGCAAATGTTTGCTGCCCAGCACAGGTTTATATGCTTCAATTTTAACTCTCACCCTCGTCTGTTTGAAGAGATGCATCCGCTTGCCTGCAAATACAGAGGCCCCTTCAAAGGCCATAGACGCCGGGCCTCGAATTGAAAGGAGCCGTGTCGTCATGACGACGTCGACCAGCTGGAGCTTGGAACATTAATTTTAACTGTGAGGGTATGGATCATTTGGAGCATTAATTTTAACTGAGAGGGTATGGATCATTTAGAACATTCACTTTAACGGTGGGCGTAGTAGATGATGTGGAACATTAATTTCAACTGTGTTTGCATGGGATAATTTGAAACATATATTTTAACTGTATCTTGCATGATTTGTAATGATTCATACTGTTGGATGGTTTGGAACATTAGTTTTACCGGTGAGTGTTTTGAATGAATTTCTTCCACGTGGCCAAAGATAACAAACTGAAGTTGATTGATATGTTTTTATGTTTACACAATGACTGATCAATAGCAATTTTGATTCCTTCTAAGAATATTGTCTCGATACGAATATTGTTTCAATATATTTCATGTTGATTTGATTCTCGATATTTGAATACAAGGTACATTGAATCACTTGGTAAAATGCAAGTTGTTGCGTAATTTAACACTTTCAAGTTAGTTTGAAACTTCCATTTTTGAACATATTTCGTCATGGGTAATATTTTTAGTTACTTAACTAGATAATGCAGATAAAAGTAGATTTACAAAGGTCAAAAGTTAACCTCATGGTATATGACAAATTAAAACGGTATCCAATAAGATATGCCAAATTATTCGTGTCGGCTGCTTTGCTGAGCCTCGCACTTTTGAAAAAGACATAAATGCTCCTTAGGAGATGGTGTCTTGGGGGTTGAAAACGGAAATTATTTACGCTAAAACTTCACATTTACTAATAGGTGTTATACTAAACATTCTTCCTAACCCCCCTAAAGTAATTCCGTATAGGTTAACACAATCAAGTGTCTTATTGAAGTTCAGGCTTAAATTATTAAAATGTTCGTGTCCTTACCACTGATTTCAATTCTGCATTTGAAGCTTCTTAACCTCATGACCTATAGGTGCTGCTGGCTAATCAGGTATTGCTTCGAGTGAACCAGTCATATACAACACTGTTGTTGACGATGTTGGTTAACCCTTTCGATCCTAATGTAATATATTTGTCCCAGTAGTAAAAACATATTTAAACGATAAATACATTCATAAGTTTGAATACATGTCTTATTAATGGGCTAATGAAGTCATTATCATCAAAACTTAGGTGAACAAAAGTTGGATCGAAAGAGTTCAACGAATGTAGAAGAAATTGGGGGATCCACAGAAGCCTTCACATGGCAGCAGCCGTCGTGATGTAAAAGAAGGCTGGGCAGCGTTGCAATGTTTTTAATTCACCTAGACGAGGCTCTCTTCTCGAGGACTATAGTATGTTGCTAGTTCTGAGTTAATTGATGCAATTCATTCGGTTTAGTTTCATTAATATAAGTCGTTTGAATTGAAAAACAGTTTTTGAATTGTTATAATCAAATTTGTTTATTAGTTTTTGCGAAACAAACTGTGTGTCACAAAAACGGTTCAAAATGTGATAGCTTCTGAATAGAAGGCAAAGGACTTTTCCATCAAACCTATATTGATTGAGAGCTTTCTCTCCCAACCCTGAAAAAACAAATCATTTACAAAATCTAATGCAACAACTCAACTAAAATTAAATTACCATCTATCTTATGCTTTTAATTCATTACGAATATCAATAGTTAACTTCTTTATTTTTTAGGAAAGAAAAGATATGTGAGATGGTTAAACTCTCTAATCTAACTTCCATACCTCAATAATGCATCCTGGACTACCTTTGTTCTATCAATAACAAACACGCACAGGTTTTTCTAAAAAATGTACTCACTTTTAGCCTGCTCATTACTAGTGGGAGACTAGACTAGAGGGAGAATATTAAATTTTTCATTTACAACATACAACCTACCTGAATTTATTCTCAATAACTCAATAAACCTGTACCTATATCAATAAACACATAAATTAATATAAAATATATGAGTAATGACAGTCAAACAGTGAATGCATTTTGCTGGATATCCTGCGTCCAGTGATGGAACAATACGTTTCAGTAAAAGTTGTCTTGCGTTGCCAAGTACCTCTGACATGGTGCAGCTGGCTTCTTCAATGGTATATTTTGTCACCAAAAGCTTCTTTTCGAAACGTTGTTAGATTTGGCGATATTGTAAAATCTAATCAAGGCGTGACCAGATGTACAATTTTATCTAATCACAAATAAAATTTCATCTTATTTTTGAAAGGAAACTGCAGGGATTCTTCGTGTCCGTTGTACCGTTGCTTCTTTTTTATTTGTTTTGCATTTGACTCATGTGCTCTAAGTTTTTTCATTTTGCATATCCAATGTTTGAAGACACGTCGGCCTCTAACAAGCAATAAAAAATGTGAATGCTTTCACATGTGCAAAAAATGCTTCAATTGGACTTGTTCCAACGATACGGACTTCAGGCAGAGTTGCTGGTGTGGCGCATCGTCAATCTCTTTTAAAATAAACTTCGTAAATATTTTTGTCAGTCATTTATTTATGGTCGAAGCATTCATTTTACTAAAGTTTTTACTGTTCATCGTGAGTTCTAGCCAGTAAATGTTAAGGCGGCAAAGGACAAACCTTGTTCTACTTTTTCTAGGAAAATTGTGCAAACATTAAATTATCATTATTTTTGAAACTAATGAGACTTGGAATAGCTCTCCCCTATCCTTTCTTGGGTGAATTTCAGATACTACTGCAACAAATTATTTCATCCAAATTTTGGGCTCCATTATTTATTATTCTTACATTGAAAGTAGAATGCAAACCAATTTTTTAGAAGATATATTAGTTTATTAACCGATTCAACGTATTATCGAAATGTAACATTCATGTAAAAACATGTAATTTTCATTTAATTTCTTATTTGCAGGAAAGGAATAGATGTAAGTAATGCCTTCATCGTCTTTTTCCTGGAAGTTGATGAAAATGGCAGTCGTTTTATAAGTTGCTTCCTCTGGTCTAAAACAGTTGGTGCATGCAACTTTTGACGTTGGTCAGAAACAGTTGATGCCGAGGGAAAAATCTAGCAATTTAAGTCCCAACTATTTTCGACCAGAGGGAGCATTTAATAGTAGTAGAGGTGCGTCAGTGCTTGCCATGGCAATAACTTTCACTGAAATGACTCACTAAAATGGGACCTAGAGGTCAGCAAAATCTGAAGCTGGAGATTAGAAGTGAGATCATGCAACGAAGGAAGGGGCGCAAAGTCCCCCTGAATGCTGCCTCATAAACAACTCTGCTAATAGAAGCAAGGAATTAACTTCAAGAAAATGGGATAGCTCTCACTTGTATGAAGCACAATACAATTATACCGTCATGTATGTACTTCATGGGGGAAATTAAATAAGTTTTCTACTGAGATGAAAACTCGCTTGTATGATATACTCGTATGCACGTTACAAGCCGGTCTTGCTACGCTATTTTGTATATAAACAATAAATATACCATATTTTCTTACGAAACTGTTGAAAGAATTAATATGTAGTCCTTGAATTCTATGTATCTTGAAACATATTTTAAATATTGGTTCCGAATGATATTTATAGTTCACTTGTGGTTAATAATATTGGTTCAGATTCATATTTAAGGTTATTTTTGTTCTTAAATATTGGTTCAGAATAATATATATGGTACTTTTTGTTCTTATGTGTTAGTTCAGAATCATATTTCGTGTTTAGTTCTGTTTCGTAGGTATTGGTTCAGAATCGCATGTATGGTTTGGTTGTGGTTCTTAATATTTGTTCAGAATAATACTTATGGTTTGCTTGCACTTTGCTCTGAGCCCGCAATTTGCAGTGTAACCAATTCTAATTAAATAAAACTGTGTAGTAAGCAACTATTAATAATAAGAGTTATTTCCAGCAGATACTTTAGAAGATTTAAGTAGCACGTGTAGAACAAAACATTCTCATGCATACGTGTCATGCAGTTTACCTATCCCAAAGTAACTCTAGTCTATTATAATTCTATGTGATACATATACTTAAAAACGTTGTGCACATATCGTTGACTATGTATTTCAATATTATTAGCGTTTCATGTACGTTAATTATAAATGTGTTCATCTCAATGTAAAAATAAGAGTAGTTACAATAAATAACTAAGAAGAGATGCATGCATCTTGACTGTCCCCGATGCCAGAGTAGTGGTACAAAGTGTGGTCATGGTTTTATTGTACCTGTGTGAGGGACGGGAGCACGGGTA
>VCRD01000178.1:392627-413508 GCA_006783055.1 Trinorchestia longiramus
CGGGAGCACAGGTACAAAGTGTGGTCATGGCTTTATTGTACCCTTGTGAGGGACTGTTGCAAAGCAATATTAATGTTCTCAATGACGTGCGACTTTTACAAATCTTCTACGCAAGTGAAGAACAAAGAACTGACTTTCGATGTGAGTTCTCTTGTTCGTTCAGTGTGTGTTGAGGTTAGTGGATGGCAATTATCTTGTGTTATTTGTATCATTATTGCCACTAACAAAAATGACCATTGCCCCTGAGAAGGCAATAGTCGTACAGTGAACTATGTTCTAAATGCAGCCCAGTGTTAGTCCCGTGCTGTACTAGTCTAAGTCGTTTATTACTCATAATGTTACTTGTGCACAAAGTCGTTACTGCTCTTCTGTTAGTTAACGAAGATAGACGTTGGATCACTGGCATCGAGTGCTCTAGTAATTCATGTTTTTGCAACTCGTATAAGCGCAGCTTGCCTCTAATTTTTTGTGTTTTTTGCTCTGTCTGTACTGTGAAGATATTTTGACGTGTGTGATTAAAAATTTGCCTTCAATTCGCTTTTACATACGTTATGAGCCATTATTACTACACTGTTACGGCTACAGGTTGAAAGTATTGACATTTGCATAATTGCTATTGACTGTGACAAGTGTACCTGTATCCTATTTATCTGCATCAGTATCATGTATTACTTAAACTTATATCAGTCACTAGCATACTCACGATCCTGTTCCTTTAGAAGTGTGCTGTAAAAGTTAGTACCTACTATGCTTCACTCTTGAAGACCAACACACCTTGAAAAATTCTCTAACGGTATACTGCACACACAGCAGCAGCACTTAGCACTACGTGGTTGTGGGAATTCATTGAGACTTTACCGTTGCCTTCTCGTCTTCTCTCATGAGATAGCCAGCGTGCCATGTAAATAATCTCCCTCATGAGCATTTCGGCGTCATTCCTATTTTTTAAATTATTATCACTCTGAGTTTATTCCCCTACCGTGCTCTGTTGATATTTTTCCTCAATGGTTACAGTAGTAGCTTCGAATAACAACGCTGTATACGCAAAGCACATCTTTCTTATCCCTTTTTCTATCCATTTCAGTTTGATACCTTCTCTTCTGGCCCACCATAGGCTAAACTCTCCTCCATATCTTTTTGCAACCACCGACCCCCACCAACAGTAACACCTACTCTTAGGTATTCTTAGGGAACAGGAAGCTGTATTTCTTCCGTGTTCATTCTTTCCCAGATGTGAATGACAGTAATACTGACTGTCATGTTTGCTACATGGGCGTTACTGCATTTGCTGACGGATTTTTACTAACGGGTTGACTTTCAAGAGCTCTAGCTGGCTTGCTGTTCTTGCAGACTTTTTTTGACTGTTGCACTGTTTGCCAAGTAACTGTTACTAAATTTACTATCTAATTGTTTCTGCGATCACTGTTGACTTTTACTTTATTGACTGCTCCAGTTCTAGCGTATAGCGTAGACTTGACTTTACTGCAAATCATCGGCGTATAGCCTCAGATTGACATGCAGAAAACACCAGTTGTGTTATGAAGTTGAGATTCCACAGATCTTTATCAATATAAAACAGGCTACTCCTGCTGAAGGTTGCTCCTGCCGAAGGCTACTCCTACTGAGGCCCTCACGGTTCCCTCACGGGCCTCTTTCACAGGCCTCTCCCACGAGCCTCTCTCACGGGCCTCTTTCATGGGCCTCTCCCACGGGCCTCTCTCACAGGCCTCTCCTACATAAGAGTGTACGCAAAACTTGTAATACTTGTAACCCTTGTAATAGTGTAGGAATAATAACAAAGCGGATGACTTCTAAATATTTTTCGTACGTAAGTTTTAGGGTTAGTCCTGTACCTTGTTCCAATCGTACCATCTCTCACTGTAAATGTTTGTAACTGCACCAGCACCGAGCCATCACTGTACATAACTGCACTCACTATATTCCAGGTACTGTTAAGGAAAGCGTTTTCATTGTGGGTTAGTTTTACGTTAAATTTTCATGCGCTTGTTGAGACTGTCAAAATTCCGTGAATTTCCCGCATGTTGACGCTATGAAGCTCTGTTCTGTCCACCATAGTTCAAATTGTTAACTGCAATGCCCAGAAAAGTTAAAAAAAGGCAAGAAAAAATTTGCGAAGTTCCGATACAGTTGTTACTGAAGAAAAATAAAAACACGTTTATGAAATACAACCTAAAGTTAGCATCTAAATTTGGAGCTAGTTGGTGGTTACGGTTACAATATTATTAATTAACTATTATTGCAGGTTACAATAATAATGTTTAAATGAGAATTTAGTATAAAATATATATCGACTTCATATGTTCATGGATGACGTTGACCTAGAACGAACAGAAGTCAGAAGCAAACTAATTTAATGAACACACGTTGGTAAATGTTGCAACTATTAGGCCGAACCCATTTCCTTGTGTAAATTACAGTGTGTGCGTGACAATGCAGCGTGTGCATGACAGCGCAGTGTGTGCGTGACAGCGCAGTGTGTGCGTGACAATGCAGTGCGTGCGTGACAATGCAGCGTGTGCATGACAGCGCACTGTGTGCGTGACAGCGCAGTGTGTGCGTGACAATGCAGTGTGTGCGTGACAATGCTGAGCGTGCGTGAGACCGCAGTGTGTGCGTGACAGTGCAGCGTGGGCGTGACAGTGCAGCGTGGGTGTGACGGTGCAGTGTGTACGTGACAGTGCAGTGTGTACGTGACAGAGCAATGTGTACGTGACAGTGCAGTGTGTACATGACAGTGCAATGTGTACGTGACAGTGCAGTGTGTACGTGACAGTGCAGTGTGTACGTGACAGTGCAGTGTGTACGTGACAGTGCAGTGTGTACGTGACGGTGTAGTGTGGACGTGACAGTGCAGTGTGTACGTGACAGTGCAGTGTGTACGTGACAGTGCAGTGTGTACGTGACAGTGCAGTAGTGCACAACCAGAAAGTTTGAACTGTAGGAGCGCTGAGTGTAGTTAAGGCGCTTGTGATTTTGAAAACATTCGTTGAGGCAAAAATATTGAAAATTTTCGGTGGATGTAGAATTGCTTCTAGTTTTCAATAAATATTCGATGTCTGGTTTCAGGTGATAAAAATATGAAGATACTGACAATACTATGAGTATTTTATATTTGAATAATAGTATTGTACATCACATTAAAAATACAAATATTATATTGGTAGTATTAAGTCGTCACAAAGTCTAGTTCTCTATCGTAGTCCCTTTATGAAAATTTCGACACTTTTCAAATCAAATTAATGGCCAAAAATACTAGCATACAATAGTAAGTGAGTTAAAATTGCGCGTAATTCATCAATGCAAGTTATTCAGGGAAAATTTGATTTGTTTATCCGATAATTATTGTGATTTATTTTCGCCTATGCTCTAGTTTTACCACTGCTGCTTCTGTTCAGTTTTATGCTATAGGAGAAATTTTTACGAACTCTTTGCAAAGACACGAAATGTCTTATTTCCAAGATAAAATCATGTTCGAAATTAACTCGTAAAATAAAATTTCTTCCACTGAATTTTCTTTTCCTGCCGAATTTTCTGGTTATTTTCATGCACAAGAAATATAAATTCTGTTTCACATCTCGACGCTCTGAATGAGTAATAAACAGGATTGTAAATGCATTTCACATCCTAAAAGCCGTAGCAAGCACATTACTCAATGTAAATTTGTACATCATTAACAGAATAGTTATGTGATGAAAATCATTGCTAAATCTTAACCTTTGAAATTCACTCATGCGTATATCTTCATCAGATGTAATTAAACTTCATTCAACTGCAAGCAAAGTTAAATTGCGCAACAAAATCAGGAAAATAATTACGATACACGAAAAGCGCGTGAAGAACACGGCTCTGAACAACACAAACAGGGGAAAAATACGAGCAGTAACGAACACAGGTCGTGAAGAAAGAATATGTAAAATGTCGCAACTACGAGGTGCACTCAAGTTATAAAACTTCCGATCTTTTTCTCAGGACTGGAAACAGATTGAAACATGGAATTTGTTTCAAAAAACGCATGCACTCGTTGTGAATGCCTGACAGAGATGGCAGCACTGTAAAGCACACAGAACTCTAACGGCAGTGACGAGAGTGATGACTGTTTTTGTCACTCAAAATGGCGACGTCTTTATTCCAAGAACAGCGTCTACTCATTCGTTTTCTCCGTTTGAGTGGTGTGACACCAATTGAAAGTCATCGTCAGTCAAGTACGGCATGAGGTGATAGTGTCATGGCTGCGTGTAATAGGCACTCGTTGTTGCGACAGCTTAAATAGGGCAGATTGTTGGGTGACAAACCAAGACAATCATTGCTTAGCACCAGCCAGTCTGATGACATGTTCGAGCGAGTGAAGAAAGTTGCTTTGGAAAACTTCAAAAAGAGCATTGAACAAATCGCCTCCAAAATTGCATTTTCGTGGGATTTATGCGCACCATGATGCAGAAAAAACAGAAAATGCAAAAAGTGTTCCAGGTGGATGAGATGAATGCTGACGGCTGCACAAGTGACCTGTGGCCAGGCAATGTTGACGCGTGATGACGACATGAATCGAACTTTCTTTTGATCGACTGTGACAGTGGATAAAATATGGATGCCGTTTTTCAGCCCTAAAACAAAGCGCCAGTCAGCTCAATGTGAGTACATACATAGACTCACCACCACCAAAGAAGGTTCGGGTAAGCGCCAGTGCTGAAAAAATAACGGTGATCAAGTTCTGGAACAACAATGCGTTCATTGCGTTCCAAAGGGCACTACGGTGACAGATGTATCCTACTAAGATATTTTGACCAACAAACACCTTTCAGTATATAGTGAAAAACTGCGAGCAAAAACTGCCCATGTGCTTTTTCCCCAAGACAACGCTCCAATACATCGGGCGAATGCGACGCTGCAGTTTCTCCGTGACCAGAACTTTGTTATTTCTCATGCTCCCTTCTCCCCTGACTTGACTCCAAATTACTTTTAAATGCTTCCAACGATGAAAAGCGTTCTCAGTGATCGAAGACTCACTAGCCGTGCCAATATTGCATCAGCAATTTTCCAGTGGTCAAACCAGACTCTTAAAGATGTATTTGCAGCCACCGTGGAATCATGTCGTCGACGTTGAGAAAAATGTGTCCCGCTGCAAGGACATCACATACATCGAGCAGTGACACAAGGTTCACTGTAGTTGTGTAATTAGTTTGTGCGAAAAAATGGACGGTTATAACTTGAATCAACCTAGGACAAATCTTCAGTCTCACCTTCATCATTACTACTAAACACGATACTGAACACTACTACGGAACACAATACTAAACACAATACTGAACACAATACTAAACACAATACTGAACACTACTACGGAACACAATACTGAACACTACTACTGAACACAATACTGAACACTACTACTGAACACAATACTGATCACTACTACTGAACACAATACTGAACACTACTACTGAACACAATACTAAACACAATACTGAACACTACTACTGAACACTAGCAACATGAATGTTGTCACGCTCTGTGATGGTCTACTGTCAAGCGTACCATCAGAGATAAATAATAACTGGTACCATTTCTTGAAACAAGGCCTAATTTTTTTGTTATGTAAAGTCACACCATGGTTTTGAGCGCTTTCTTTTAATTAATATCATTTAATTGATTAAGTAATAATTTTTATTCGTAAATAATTTTGGAGAGATTTTGCGCTCATTACTAAAGTATAAACTGGATATAAGTGTTAATTTTACAACTTTTTCTCTTTCCACTGTAAAGTATATTGTTAACACCACGGCTGCTGGTCACAGCAAATTTGGCCAGTCTAGCCAGCTTGCATTCACAAAAAAGGCCAGCTTGGCCAGTCTAGCCAGTTTGTATTCACAATAACAGTCAGTGTACCCACATTGCATTCCCAAAAACAAACTATTTTACACCTAACCAGTTTGCATTTCAAATCAAGGAAAGACTCAAATAACTACGATAGCCGCATTGTGATTGACGTTGACAGCTGTACCTATGTACCATAGCAGCCCAAAGAGCACAGGCTTGTGCTCCGACTCCCTCTAAGAGATGAACTTGGATCCTGATCTATCTGTGCTGGTGCAGCTACTGACGCTGCAGGGACGCTGGAGGACAGATCTGTTGACATGGCCTGCTGGTGGGAAGTCAAAACTTCAATCCTCCGAATTTACACAATTTTCGATATCCTACTGAACACAGGATATGTCAGCGTAAATAGTACACACTTGCCTGTTCTCTGTTAGGTCAATAATTGTAATCCAGAACTGGGCAATTGTTGGGCTATTAGGAATACGCAAGTCCCAAGGTATATTTAGACGATACTAAAAAATTTCGAGCTGGACGATAAATCTCGCATGATGCACATATCCAAAAAGCTTACATCTTTCAGTCACTATTATTACTTTTCGTTTAACATGCGACTAAATATCACAGCGAAGAGTTGAACATTTTTGCGTTACTCGTAATTTGGCTTCAGAGCTCCCAGTTTTCACCTAACGTGTCCCAAGGGCCACATTGGCGACATTCCTGCCTGAGAGTCCCCTCGAGCTGGTCGAGTCTTCCCGCATTTTTACCAGAGAGCCAGCCGACCGATACCCACCTCTCGGACCGCTCCCAAAACACTCTTTCAATATTGCACCACAAGCCAAAGAGAACAATGAAAACACCTGCCCTCGCTGGCCATTAGTTCCAGAGTTTCAGGTTAGAGGGCTCCAGACCTCAAGGGGGAGGTTTTAAAAAAAGACAAGGTTGGACTTTGGAAATAAAAAAAAATCAAAGCCAAATATGTCAAAAACGCAGTTAGAGGTTGTTTGTAATAAATAAAAGTTATATCCTCAATAGTCCCAGTTTATTGCATGCTCTGCGTAATATAAAATTGCTGTCTTTAATTCTCAGTCATAAAGTAATCAACGAATCTTCGTCGTTTCGTTGAGATTGTAATTATTGGCTCACATTCCAAGTACAGTGCACTTGTATTTTTTCGATCATTCATGTCCCCATATTTCCTTAACGACTGTTGAAAATTTCTCAAACTCTGCTGAACAAAGTTTGCAACTTTACATAATTCAAAATTTTAAAACGCTACCTAGATTTGTAATTCTCATGGCATAAAGGACAATAGAAAATAAATTGATTATTGAATGAATTGACCGTTCTATTGCGGGTAAAAATACTGAACCTAGTTCTATTGTTGCAGAATTTTCTCTGAATTCAAATTTATTTCAACTATAAATCTGAATTTTAGTTAGAAATAGCGTTATGATCATACTTTTCATTTGATATATAACTATAATTAACAGATTTGAAGTTCGCAATGCATCAATTTTTCGAAAAGAAATGCATAGTCTAAACAAAATGCTAGAAAAAACGTGCATTTTGAGTTGTCTACACATGAGTATTAACGCAATACCTGAATGTTTAGAGTAAATACTGATCAAATTTCTAATGCGTTAGCTCTTCGAAAAGGCCAAAAAAATTGCGACAATACGGTATATCTGAAAAAGAATATTTTTTTGTTGCCTGTACGTAGTATCGATGTTTCGTACTGATTCAAGACAGTGAATGGAAATGCAAAACAAATTCGTGTAAAACTCCACACTTCAATGTTTTATACGAAAAATTCGTAGAAAATGGGAGTTTCGAATTCAGGATACTGTAAGTTGAGAGAGCGTACGCGTACCTGGACTTCAGTTAAGAAGCACGATAAGGTAATGATTGTCGTTTTAGGAACATCTAGTTTTAAAATTGTTGAAATTTACCAGTTAGTTTTGGGAAAATCAAGAAGAAACCAAACCTGAACGAATTACTGGACGATTGACGAGTTTTTCGTGATCCAAGCGTGAATTTTATATTCATGTCAAAATTTTGTTGTAATTTGCGTCAGTAAATCAAAATAAGAAATGTATAATAAAATGAAAATCAAAACGAAATATTTTGATTCATACTTGCGCTCAATGTTGTCTTAACAAAATTTTTGAGCTTCTGATACAGAAAAAATATAATTATTTTCACGCAAAAGACAGCGATCCTGGTCGCTAGGAAACGCAAAATTTAAACACTGTGAGCAAAGTGAAGAATTCAGGCATCTGCTTAACATAAATAAAGATTTGCATTCAATATTAAGCAATGCAGCTTAAGGAAAACATAAAATGTAACAAAATGATCACTCTGGAACGTACGTATATTTATTCTAGTAGATTGAAGCTGAAAAAATTATAATAACAACAATTTGTGTTTTTTTTGCTGCAGGAAGAATAACAGAGTAATGTTTGTTTCTATGAAGAATTCATTTATTGAGGTGAAAAATCAAAAAATTTAACGGACACAGCTAAATAAAATGCCTCTTCCATTGTTTGTGACTGTTTTGTGTGAACACACGCAGACTGTTCACACAACAGTTCAGAATGGTACTAGAATATTAGTACTAGTTCGTTAGATCCTGAATATTAGAACTAGTACGTTAGGTGCAGAATATTAGTATTAGTACGTTAAAACTAGAATACTAATGCTAACTCGTTAGATCTTGAATATTAGTACTTGTACGTTAGATGTAAAATACTAGTTTTAGTACGGTAAATGTAAAATATTAGATGTAGAATCCTAGTTGTAGAAAACTAGGTCCTAAATGCTTAACTCCAGAATAACTCCAGAATATTAACTACAGAATGCTAACTTCAGAATACTAACTCCAAAATATTAACTACAGAATGCTAACTTCAGAATACTAACTCCAAAATATTAACTACAGGATGCTAACTCCATAATATTAACTACAGGATGATAACTCCAGAATGTTAACGCCAGAATATTAACTCCAGAATGCTAACTTCAGAATACTAACTCCAAAATATTAACTACAGGATGCTAACTCCATAATATTAACTACAAGATGCTAACTCCAGAATATTAACTACAAGATGCTAACTCCAGAATATTAACTACAGGATGCTAACTCCAGAATGTCAGTACTGGGTGCGGCGACACAACTTCCTTTTTTTATAACAAAACGCTTTGAAAAAAAGAAGTTCTATTGCTGCAACCTGTTTAATAAACCCAGCAAAAAAATCTAGTACATAAATTTTAGCATGAGAACGTTAGAGGTAAAGCGCCAGTGCTAGAAAGAAGAAAGAATGAAACTTTGTTCTATTGAGGTATGCATGAAATATACAGCGGTTTTGAGATTCTTAATGCTAACATCTTAAGACTAGCGATCTGCTTCGATAGTGTAGTGACTTGAGGTTGGGGTCCGTAGCTTACAATTGCAATGATTTGAACTTTGAGGAAGTAGTTTAAAAGTCAGTCAGTCCTTCTGATCCTGCGTCGCAAACGGAGAAAATTCGGGGTTGCGTAGGGAAGCGAACCTTTGAAACTAAAATGCTAAAACGCTAGCGTTCAAACACCAGGGATCAAATGCTAGTGCTGAAACGCTAGTGCTGAAACACTAGTGCTAAAACGGTAGTGCTAAAACGATTGAGCTAAAACGCTTACCCTAAAACGCTTGCCTTACATCACAAGCTGAGTGTGTCTGCGTACACTAGAAAAAAATATTGGAGATGCTACGCGTACATTCATTTACAATTCAGAACCTAACGGTTTCATACATACAACAAAAAAAATCGCGTGACTATATTCTACATTCTTCAACTTCTTTTAAAGCTTAAATTCAGGTAAGCAGGATTAGTTTAGCGGATTTCCGTCGGACAATTCCTGCTCGGACGCGTGAGGTGATGAGCCTTTGTTAACATATACTAAAAAATGCTTTGTATGTACTTGTTAATATTGTTATTTGCCCCCCTTATGGAGCAAGGTAATCTACCTCACAGTCAAGGGAATATTCAAGATAATAGTATAGGAAATATTTAGGATACTGATGCTATTAGCACCCTCAAAAAGCAGGATAATTCGCCTCCGTCAGGATGATATTCAGGGTTATGATGTCGTTTGCACCCTTAAAATAAATGCACCCCTATTTGAACCCCATTTATCTGTCATAAATTCGTTCGCCAGAGGTGTAAGTTACGCAAATACTTAGTACAAATTTCCGGATTGAAGCTCTCGTCCATTGTTAAAATAATAACGCGACCAATAATAAAACGGAAAAACAAGTCGGAAGTCAGCACGCCAATCTGTTTCTTTGTTCTGGAGATTTGTCGGTTCGAAATTGTTTGTATCGTTTTTTCTCGTTTCGTTAATGAAGAAATTCTGTGCTAATACTGTTCATGCTTTATATATGTCTGTATATATATCTATATATATATATATATATATAAATATATATATATATGTATGTATATCAAGCTACAGATTAGCGCATCCTATGCTATGTCGTATTTTCAGCATTATTAGAGCGAAAATTTACGAACGAGCATCCTTAATCTTTTTAAATGTGAAAATCGAATTCACCTTTCAACCTCAGCATCACTTACCGCCTTGCCTCGTAAAAATGGGATCCGTGGCATGTGAGCCTCGCAAAATAAGGGTCCGTCACCCCCTTGACTTGGAATAACGGGGGTCCTGCACCCACCACACATCGCGCCAATGACGCTGTCAGTCATTTTTATACAAGGAATCTCTAATTCGTTCCACTCTAATTAACTTACAACTGGCTGACTGACGACCCAGCATCAAGCTTTCATTTAAAAGGCTCATTTTGGTTTGGAAACCAATCTCATTACATGAAGAGCACACTTTTCGTGCCTCAATCACGCTAAAATTGTTCGATTACACATTGAACATTTTTGCGAAAGTGCAATATATTGTAATAGCCATGAAACGACCGAGTTGATATTTATTTAGGAATTTAGCTGACTAGAAAATCTTTCTTGACATTACCGTCAGCTAAAGTTGAGGATATGATTTTAAATAAATATATGCCGTCGTTTCATAGAGAAACTAATGTTTTCATTAATCAAATAGTAAACTAATCATATTTTTGCCTTAATGTGGGTTAAAATTAGAGAAAAATTTGCTTTATTTTATAAGATATAAATCTTACCTCACAACTCTGATTATTATCTACTAGTCATACGATTTCGACAAGCCTCATTTACTTTTGTGTGCAATAATGATGCAGGTGTTCTGTGGGGCACCATTTGTTACTTACCTGCGCGAACACAAAACCTAAATGTTTCCATTAAAACTTAATGTACATCAAATATTCTTCATTGAAACCGATGCTTTATTCGCTAGGACACTCAGAGCAAAATACACACGGGCTGATAATGACCGAGTCAACATTTACAGAATATTTGACGAGAAAAATTGTAGAGATTTTGTCGCACATTTTTGCCCAGGAAGTTACCGATTTTTATAACTGCAATTTTTGAAGCCCTTGGAAAACATTTTATTTGTTCAGTACTCAGCGAGAAATGAAGTTCCCGATTACATTAGTTCTTCGTATTATTACCATTAACTCTACCTTCCATAACCCTTTCTCTGTCAGCAGGTTATTTTGTTCAAAAATCTGTCATTTTCGTTCAAAAATGAAATTATGAAGTAGCTTTTATCATGCACTAATTATTACTTATGCTTCAATTCTTCGACCAATGTCAGATGATAAAATGTTTTGTCCAGCAAAATTTCTGGAGGGGAATTTTTTATCCGTTCAAAATTCTAAGTATTCTAAGTTCCAAAGTAATCATGGACTGGACTTTTAAAATCTATTATTATCTTCTGTTTCAAGTAACTTAACCGTTCCTCCTGATTCAATGTTATTTATGCAAGTTCATGTTCTGTGATAACAGAATATTGTATTCAAAATGACGCTTCACTCAAAAAATTACATTTCAAACAATACTGAAGGGAAATTATTATTCATTATACTTTATTAACAGAGCATAAGTTATTATTATTATTATTATTTTCATAATATTGCATCCCATACAAAACAAAGGGCAACATATTAAAGTCGAAAAAACTGAAGGTAAAATGTATTTTTCTTTAAGCAATGATAAACATGTAGTCACAATTTTTGATTTGCAGAGTCTAAAATCGTCTGAAAATTTGCCAGTGACGAAAGGGAAAAAAACATTTCTTCCTTCTTTACCATCCCATCTCTCTTGCTCTTTTACCTATATTTCCATCTTGCACTCTTACCCAAAAAAAGGCAGGCACTATGTTTATGATAAAATTGATTAAGCAACGTTGTAATTGCAAGATGCTAAAAGAGATACAACAATTAATACAGGTAGTATCTCCATACCTGTCATTACCTCATCATAACTGCCATCACCTGCCACTATGACATCCTGATATTATTCCCTCGCTAGTTCCTCCACCAGTTCAATACAGCAAACTGGTAGATGTTATTACTGTTAAAATTGTGAGCTGTATCTTCATGTTGCTCCCTTCATTAGCGACGTCAATGTTTAGTCAATACCTAAGCCACATCGTCCTCTTCAAGTCCAACCAGCAGGCAGGACACGAAGGGTCCTTTAAACTCTCACGACTTCCAGTGCTTCCTGACGTCAAAAAAATAATCTCAGGCATAATTTTTGAGTTCTGCCTTAGATTATCTTGCTAAAACTCGAGGCTAGCGAAGGCGTTTAACAAAAAAAGACGTGCTCATGGACATCCAGCACATGAAATGCAACACTTCCGGAGAGGTAAGTTTCTGGCTTTTGGAGAATGATCATCACTGATTCTAAAACTGAAATCGTGAGAGTAGGAGCTGCTAAAATTGCACGCATGAAAATTATACATGAGTTCCTTTATAACAAAAATGAATGGACAGTATGTATGAATTTTTTTAGCCAAGTTGCTTATAAAAAAGTTTATGGAAAAGAAACTCGCACCAGAGTTCTTTGACGTGCCCCCGCTAATGAAGAGAACACGAGCGTTCACTGACTCAGGGCTGTTTGCCATGTCGTAATTTGAGCCAATTTTGACTTCATGGTTCAGTCTTGGTTCGAAATATCTCCAAGGCAGACCCATTGCTTCAGAAAGATGGAAACTTTGTTATGACATCGGAGAATATTGGCTCCGAATATTCGATGACCCTTGAGAGAAATCTCTTCAGCTCGAAAATTTGAAGCAATTGACAATCGAGATGAGGAGTAAGGAAAACTTGAATGGATTCGACTACTTGAACGAGGACTCCAATATCTCTGAAACCTTCACAAATACCGTAATGAGCTCGAAAACAACACAATCCAATCTTTTTTTAAAATTGCAATTATTTGAAAGTGATCTGCAATCAGCGAACTCAGGAAGAAAACGTAACAATTGTTGAATGTTCGCTAGCAATTCATGAATGCAAACTGTGTGGAATCTATTTAAGATGTATGGGGAGTTTCATAAAATAACTCTTATATCATTTCAATTTGTGATACCATAGTAGTAGTTAGCACCCTTATTCAAGCAATAAAACAAAATTTGCCTTCTGAAGCACATGGTCATATTCATGTATACTCCGGAATTCAAACAGTTTATATAAGTGAAGCATGAAATCGTACGTAATTCTCAAATACTGACTTCTGCATCTTATTGCAGGATGAGCTTAACTGGTTGTTAAGCCTTCACTTAACCAGTTAAGCTCATATCCCCTTACCATTATAGGTTCTTAGTTGTGTTTTTTGTCATATATCTCTTTTGGCTATGCTACTGAATATATGTTTGTACATCTTTTTCACTTTTTGTTTCAGTGGTGTATGTTAGATTTTCTTTTAAAGAGCTGATGATGGGTGTTAGCTCGAAACCTTCGCAGTATAATGGAATTGTTATCAGTGTTTTTTGCTCTCCTCTTTTTATTAAGTTAATTTAGTTGGGTAAATGTTATGTTCCTTTACGGGGATCTATAATAAACGTCCAGTAAAATGACTCACAAAAGCATTAAAAAATCAAATTATTATTGCTTTATTTTTTATTTGACCAACACTGGAGATGTTCACAGATTTCTATATCCGTGTCAGGGTGGAAGCGACCCAAACACAAGCATGCCTCCACTGCTTCCATCATATCGATATTACGCCTCTACTGTTTTCATCATATCGATATTATGCCTCCACTGCTTCCATCATGCCAGTATTACGTCTCCACTTCTTCCATCATGCTGATATTTCGTCCCTACTGCTTCCATCAAGCCGATATTTCATCCCCTCTTCTTCCATCATACCGATATTTCGTTCCTACTGTTTCCATCATGCCGAAATTTCATCTTTACTGCTTCCATCATGCCGATATTTTGTCCCTACTGCTTCCATCATGCCGATATTTCGTCCCTACTGCTTCCATCATGCCGATATTTTGTCCATACTGCTTCCATCATGCCGATATTTTGTCCCTACTGCTTCCATCATGCCGATATTTTGTCCCTACTGCTTTCATCATGCCGATATTTTGTGCCTACTGCTTCTATCATGCCGATTTCCCTTGGATTTTTGTCATACAGGAGCAAGAGACGGAAGGTAGCGGCGGGACTGAATGGTAGATCATTAGCGACAGCTCTTGACGCTTTGTCGTGAAGGGCATCACATTATTTGCACCAACTGCCACTTGTGGTGCGTGCATGAAATACCTTTATCACAGAGTCCACACAGTCCACGCACTTCACGCAGTCCAAGCAATCCCAGCAGTGCACGCAGTCCAAGCAGTACACGCAGTCCCCGCAGTCCACGCAGTCCACACACTGCACGCTGTCCATGCAATCCATGCAATCCACGCACTCCATGTAGTCCACGCAGTGTCATGATAGTAATGATACATTCATACGTTTGACATATTCCAGGCGATGTGTCAGGTATATGTATTAGGTGTGTGTATCATACGAGGAACAAGGTATCAAGTGTGGAACGGTGATGAGGCACCAACTCACAAAAATAAACAATTAACCGAGAGGTGAGCACGTAGGCAGGGCAAGGGAAACATAAACAGTAAGATTTGGGAAGAGTCGCGGTGTATGGTAACGGAGCTAAAGCAAATGTCAAACACAAGCAGATTTATGGTAGAGACCTTGTGATTCTCAAGAATTACGCAGTCGGGTAACTTTCAAGTTGATCACAAAGTGGGCAGAGTACATCAAAGACGTTTAGAAACCTATTTAAGACCAATGGACAAATAAGGAGATTGGAAAATGGAAAATATACGTGGGAGGTAGAAAGCTCATATAAAAACGGTGGGAAGGATAGATGAGTGGACTTGGCAACTAGGCCTCGACAGCAATGTAGGCTATTGCAGCTAGAGCGACACCTAGGGCGTAGGGCATAGATATAGATTTAGGGGTATGGGTGGAGTAGGTGTAAAAGTGATTAAAGGGGAATTAAATTAATCATCACACCGACGATTGACAGTAAATTTTACACGTGCGCCTACCCGTGTATAAAGGGGACGATTTAATTGGGCAACAGTAGGGAATGGAAGGGGAAGAATTCAGCATTATTGCTAAGGTGTTGTAATCGTGAGTGTTAAATATCGAAGCCCATCATCAGCAACGAATCTCTAGCGTAAGGGCAAATTTTAATATTTATATTGTCAATGTAATCGAGGTTAGCGACAGGGTAAATCTCGTAATTTGATGTGAGTACCATTGCTTTAACTAACTTGTTCCGTGTGCACACTTTATTATTCAGCTATAAAGTATGCCATTGATCTATAACTGTGCACTGTTTAATACGGCATCATGTGCGGTTCATATGCCAAAATGTGGTAGATAACTCAAATTCCTATCCCGTGATATTTAGAATCACATGTATTAAATCTTCTGTGTGTATTATTGTCCTCTCTAATGCCATGGAAAAGAAATATCGGGAACCTTTTACCATTTCGTGTAATCAGAGCATTAAAGTCCCTCCAAGTGCGATTACGTATGTTTCTTGCACTTAATTGATTGTGTTATTTACAAGTATTAATTGAAATACAAAGAAAAGACAGCATGCAGAAAAACCATGCGTTGAAATCAAGATGACGCAAATCAAGAAAAAGGAAAGAACTCATCACCGATCTATTAATGTACAATTAAAGATAGGCAGAAAATCATTTTCCTTTATACATACATTAATCAATAAAATTAATAACAAATAGGCATCTATATATATATATATATATATATATATATATATATATATATATATATATATATATATATATATATACAGTCCACGCAGTACACGCACAGAGGGCAGGACTGGTTGCACAAATACGCGCCTGCGCCCGTGATAGACCGCTAGTCAAAATGATGACCAGTTACGAAATACCAAAATTTGAATCATGTTTTGAACAATTTAAAATAAAATTGTTGTGCATAGTTTTAATATAGGTTAGATAAATAATGGATAAGCAAACAAGTAGATCCCCAAACATTTAATCGCGGAAAAAGAACAGAAATGAAGCTTTAGTTATATACAGCTGGTCAAAATTATAAGACCAAACAATAACTTTATAAATAGATTTACATAGAAGGTTAGAAAAACATTTTAATAACTAGTGTATCTTCCAATATGTATTATTAATTACTTGAAAAATTCGCTTGGGCATGCTGGTTACAAGCTTTTGTACATCTACTGGGACTTTGCCACAAGTATCAAACACAGCCTTATGAAAACCCTCATTGGTGTCAAATTGTAATCCATCTTTATAAACTTCTTTGGCCATCCATTTTTAAAGATTTTCAATCGGGGTGAGGTCTGGAGAACAAGGTGTATGGTTCAAGGGTTGGATATTATTGACATCAAAGAACTGTTTCGAATGGTGTGCGTTGTGGACTGCAGCACTGTCTTGTTGGAAAATCCAGTTTTCTCCTCACATCCTAGGACAATCAGTGAAGATAGAAGCACGTTCAAGCATGGTGACGTATCCGGCTGACTTGTGACCTTCCACAAGCTGTAACTCAAGCGTCCCATTGAAACAGCCACACCCTGCACATATCTTAACTTCACGTTCCCATTCCCTAAACAGGAATTTTGCGTTGTCTTTTTGTTCTCAGAGGGAAGTCTTACTTGAATGCACGACGATATAAGAACACGATACACGTCGCATTTCTTCGTTGATAACATATTGTACTGTATACTGTATTTTGATGTGTTTATCGCCCAAAAGTTGGAAGTCTGAAGCTATTGATCGGGTGATGCCAATCTTTATTGTAACTCTTGAACCAATACTTTGCTTGGAACCAAACCTCTTACACAATTCCTTATCTTGGAACGAATTATGAAACAAAATTTGTGTCCTACAACTCAATTGTGGTGTATATTCTTTCCTTTAAACTTGCTATGATGTAAATAATAATGTGCATGCACTTTATACAGCTGCTGTAGACACATTTTCTAGCGGCGGCAGGCCCATTATGCTGCTGCTGAATGCATATTATGCAGTTGCTGCATGCATATTACGCATCAGCTGAAGGTACACTGTACAGTTGCAGTAGACATATTGTGAAGCTGCTGCAGGAATATTATGCAGCTGCAGCAGACATATTATGCAGCTGCTGCAGGAGTATTATGCAGCTGCAGTAGGCCTAAGCCGCGTCTCTGTTCCTAAACTGATGGCAAATTCCAGCGATCGTTGGCAGGATTGGTGTTATTTGATGAGATCCAAGACAGAGCCTGCAAAGCCAAGCACACGCTGCGTTCAGCCATTTTTTGTCACCATCAGGTGTAGTCATGAAATGGTATCTTTTCCAGGTGATTGCAACATTAGTTGTTGCAACATCTCTTAAGCAGTTGTATCATTGGTCGCACAGTTATTGCATCATTGGCTGCACAGCACGATTGTTGCATCATTGGCTGCACAGCACGATTGTTACATCATTATTTACACAGTTGTTGCATCAGTTGCTATAAAGTTGCTGACCATCACACCTTTGATGCGTCTGTTGCATCAAGTTCCGATTTCCAATATCTCACACACGGTCAATGGTGTCATCAGAGCTGCGTCTCCCCAGAGGTGGCTATGGACGGCTTCATTCATGAACGCAGTTTTTTTAAAGCAACGCCTAAAAGAACACACGCAGGTGTGCCTACCTTCATGGGTGTAGCAGGGTGCAGTGTGGG
Source organism: Trinorchestia longiramus (assembly GCA_006783055.1). Classification (NCBI taxonomy): domain Eukaryota; kingdom Metazoa; phylum Arthropoda; class Malacostraca; order Amphipoda; family Talitridae; genus Trinorchestia; species Trinorchestia longiramus. Next base: position 410,636 of record VCRD01000178.1, read on the forward strand.
TAACAGGGGGGCCCTCCAAACGCAGCGTCTTAAGTGTCAACTTTTATGGGGCACCAACTTTATTGAAGCTCAAGTCTGCGGTATGATACGAAAGAAAACTTGCCTGACGAGCCGGGAGTTGCTGTGCTGCTGTGCAGATTAAACACCATCATGGAAGACATTTGCTTAACAGCTGAAATCCTCTTTGTTACGAAATTTTATTGCGTTCTTTATTACGAAAGGAATCGTAAATTGCTCATGGGTCAATGTTACGGACCTGAAACAATAACGAAGGCATTTTACGACACTGCAGAACCGTAAATTGTGGCGGTGGCAGCGAATCGTAAATTGAAAGACTTTAAAACGAAAAATTGTCAAAAATTTCAAACAAAACTAACATCTGGATGGACAAGAACGCTAATCGTATCTTGAGAATAATTATGAATTCATTTTAGAGGCTTAAAGAATTTACATTGAAGAACTATTCGTTGCCCAGCAACTGCGTGTTCTAAAAGCCCTGAATTACTTGCCCAAAACTGTGTCTGGTAGTCAATTTTACAGCCCACGCCATGCCAATAAACGTGCCCCGCCACTTTTATATATACACAAAGTTATGAGCCGTGCGCAGCGCATAACAAACAAAGCAACACTAAGAAAATTTACAGAGTGAACGTTCATCTTGGTATTTTTCGTGAGAGAGCGCTGTGTTAGCAACCATTACTTTCTGTTTAAATTATACGGAATTCAGAATCTGACAAAATTCGAATAGAACTAAATTTGGCAAATCACATCATTTGGCAGGCCCGGACACAGGAGGAAAATGCGCAGGAAGACACAAGTTAAGCAGCTTGCGCTACACAAAGACGCTGGGGCTGCTCTAGTGCATAATATTTTTGCTGCAACTTCAACTGATTGATGGATTTTTGTGAGCTAACTAAAACTCCATACCAGCAATGATAGGTGGGGTGAAGTAAAAAAAACAAAGTTTCGGTTCATTCACAGCGACATTCATGCTTAAAAATTAAATCCCAGTGTTTATGAAGGGCCTAACATACTCTGACTCTAACAGCAACTTTTTGAATGTAAATTCACATTTTTCAGCAGATATGATCTCATCCTAACCAAATTAAAACACTTGCCACAATATAGGAACTCCTATAAAATTTACATTGATATTACTACCTTGTATTTGACGCGCTTTTCCAAATCTTATTTTCTCATTGTCTGCCAGCAGCGAATTTTTTTTAAATCTAGAAATCTACGCTCTATCAAACAATAGAGCGTGGTTTACATGTACTTCAAACAGGAGAGCGTGGTCTACATGTACATCAAACAGGAGAGCGTGGTCTACATGTACATCAAACAGGAGAGCGTGGTCTACATGTACATCAAACAGGAGAGCGTGGTCTACATGTAGATCAAACAAGAGAGATGTATCTCTTAGGTCAAAATTTCTCATTTTATTCAATCGTGTCTAGCCCAGAGTTGCTCTTTGTTACCGTACATCTTAAAACTTTACTTTAGGTAAATAATCCCACACAATTTAACATGTTTTTTCAATATTTTAGCGAAAATTGCTTCATTGTTAGACACCAGTAAGTGTACTGAACAAAGCTTCAATGTCACAGTCGATTAACCAAATGAATTTCGAACTCTTACGTATTGAATTAGTCAATTATGTGAAGAAGTCGCCAACCAACTGCAAATATTTTACTTAAAAAACAGCCCTAGCATGATCGCCCCGAGAACTAAGTATTGAACTGACGTGATTTAGCCAATTTCCACTAACTCACCGTAACACCCATGTTGACCTCCACATGCAAATCTCCAACAGCTTGCTTACGAAATCAGCCTCGAAAATTCTCGTCAAAAATAGGAAATCTAATCAGATGCTGTCCAAACACTCAATGTTACTGAAGATCTTTCTTGGAACAGCACGAAAATAATTGAAGTTACTGCAAAAGTGTGCTCCGAGAATATTCATGACTATCCCAGAAATATCAAGGCAAAATTAAAGGACTTTCCACACTTAGATATTAACAACGCCGCAGATAAAAACTGAATATTTTTTATGATATGGGAATTAAATTATTTAGGATATTGAACATACTCGGTTCTTCTTTTAGTGTCACAAAATACGTAAGTAAATGGTTATAGATTTTCAAAACATTTATTGTGTAGAATAATTTCTTGCCTAGCCAAATCACTGATGTAATTCAGGTTTCTAACAAGAGATCAAATTCATATTCAAGAATATCATGAACTCACGTTTTCATCATTGGGATCAGATAGCTGTCAATGGATTATCGGCTGCTCGAGTTCCTGTCCGAGGGAAGGTTTCTGTACGCTAATCATAATATTAGGTTGTTACAAAAATAATGGCTGATTTCAAAAGCTTTCCAAACCTTCGAGCGGCCATTATTTTTGTAACAACCTAATAACAGCATCGATTACATTTTAATAGGCGTTTTTATTGTGATAATATCATAGGAATTTAAACACCTCAATAACGTTTTCTAGCCTCATACAGTTCATCATTAAGTCCAATACAAACATACCCCTGTACGTAACATTTCCGTATTTTGTATCTATTGGGTTTAATCCTGCAGTACATTGTATTATGGTACATATATTGCTACGTTTGATTTTCAAGTGAAACAGCATAGATATGTAGCTCATCGAGTCATTTTCTTAATTTTGCAATACCAAACTTGTAACGTCTGGCACTAGTTGTAGCCTTTGATCATTAAGTCGTTAAAGCGATGATACAATTTTGAGATAAGATTCCTTGAAGTCGTTGAAGTGATGATGCAATTTTGAGATAAGATTTCTTGAAGTCGTTGAAGTGATGATGCAATTTTGAGATAAGATTCCTTGAAGTCGTTGAAGTGATG
>VCRD01000178.1:413561-432896 GCA_006783055.1 Trinorchestia longiramus
CGTTAAAGCGATGATACAATTTTGAGATAAGATTCCTTGAAGTCGTTGAAGTGATGATGCAATTTTGAAATAAGGTTGCTTGGCTGCAAGTGTTAAACAATCTAAGTCTCCAAATACAAGCGTAAATACTAAATACTCCAGCAACTGCTTCTAATGAATGGAAAATAAAAATTAAACGAGATTTCACTTAAGTCAGTCCCCATAACTCAATGAGAAACAATAATTCAAATTCCTACATAATTTGTAAAACTTATACGTAGTTTTTATATTATTTCTAAGTGTTTACATGAGCAGGGCTTGGGAAACAAGAATTAGTTACTTCAAACACATTAGCAAACATAACATAATAACAAGCATAATAAATGTGTACTGTTATATTTCTCCAAAACACCAGACTTCATTGAGCACTTTTTGAAAGTTAGTTAATTTATTTTTCTAGTTCTTTTCTGTTCTTTTAAAAATATTAACCTCTTAGAGATCCCTTATATTATGATCAAAAGTTAAGTGGCATAACCATGTCTCAAAAACTTGCGCGCACCTACAGCTCAAGTTGTTCAATGCATAAGCTTTTTCCGATAAATGCTACATGTAAAAAAGAAAAATCGAATAAATTCCTTTACAAATAAAGTACACTTTTAATTTATCTGTACTATTCTATCAGTAAAACACATAGAACACATGTATACCTATATATCTGAGCACCGTATAATCAGTAATTCATTCTACTTCATACGAGAGCATTAACCACAGGCTTTTTACAGCGTTTTTTCCTATAACAATACATTACGACACTCCAAAAATAAGACTGCGTTGCATTAATAACGCCACAAAGACATTATCCCGTTTGACCTTTAACGTTTTATAGCTGTCATTAGCCTCAGAAAATACGCTAGAAGAGCACCCCTGAGTGTTTCGCCAAGTAACATCTTGTCATTACTATGGGCAAAAATTATCTCTCCGTCCACGTACCAACCGCACGCTAAACCTGCAGATAGTTTTCCCTGCTGAAGCTCAGGTACCTGCAAACATGGCGGCAGTGGCTGCAGCGGGGGAAGTTTTAACTGCTTCCATAATGTAATGTTTGAATATAATTTTCGTGATTTTCATCATTAGCCAAAAAATACAAATTACTACTTTACACTCTTGAAAGCAATGCGTCGATGGGTTCAATTAAAGATGCTGCTATTTCGGACTTCCAGAGAATATAAATATACTTCCATTCATCGATTCTGATGCATACTGAAAAAATAGGTAGATCGTCATTTAAATTGAAGGGTGGAAAGCATTAGTAGACTACTCGACACATTAATTACTGATCTCTAATTATGATGATGCCACTATTATTCGTTTGAACTTGACGGGTACACACATCGCTGTCAAAAAAGACACGTATTTGCATCTGAAGTACTATCATATGTACAGCGTGCGGCAAAATGATCTAACGCCTTTACACTTTTAATAGATGCAAAATAGAGCATTTAAAGAGGGATATGTTTTTCTTTAAATTGACATATAATGTCGTTTTTCATTTTATATATTTTTTCTTTGGTAAAGACGTGTTTTGTTCTTTACTCTATGGGTTTTTTCGAGCATACAAATACATTTTATCATTTTGGCCCAACTGTACTTAGTCTTTTCTTCTCTCCCGTGCCATGTAAATCGTTGAATATCAGTTACAATGTGGGTACATTTCAATTGATGAAAAACTTTCAAAAAATGTTTTGACATACGAGCGCACATTAAGCTTACATGCGCTGTATATCAGAACTTAAATTTTAAAATAACAATGTATGAAAGTAAACGATGATACTAACGTACATAGATCATTGCAATTTGCCAGGAGAAATAGAAATAGACATCTCCTGGCAGTAGACAAGTGATGTTTAGCATTTACCTCCAATTTACCAGGACAAATAAAAATAGACGTTTCCTGGAAATGGACCAAGAGATGTCTAGCATTTCACTTCAACTTGTGTTTCCCAGTCTGAATAACAGCATTACGTCTGCTCTTTTTAAAATCCCCTGAAACTTAGTCCTTTGAGACACAATTTTGTAGCTATAAATTTTCTAAATCATCCTCCGAAAATATCTGTTAACTGGAACTGTGGTAAAAATTTAGTCTCTCTGAGCGACGTAGTCTAAGCCACTGAAGCGCTAGCAAGCTTCCGTCACTCTGATACTATTACTGCTAAAGGCTAAGATTTTATTTTTTTCTTTGAGGTCTCGTGTCGGTGTCTCCAATGTGGTAGAAATAGCGCCCCCGTTAAGCCTCCATTGCTCTTAATTTGTCAATCACGTCCCTCATTAGCGGTAAAATTGTAGACGTTCTAAATTGAGCTCATATCGATTTTGTTGGTAAAGAAACAAGATCCAACCAAGATCCGCGGAGCAATAATTTGGACATCGATGAGGACTGTCCAAATATTATGGCATAAGTAAAGTAACTCAAGATTTCTAACTAGAAATTAAATTTTGTTCTGGAATGAATGATGATAATTGTATCTAATGTTTGATATTGATGTTATTGGATTGTATGCAGCAATACCGCACGTAAATATTTTTTATAGTTAACGAAGTTTCTTTTGAAGCACCTTTTTTACGAATTAAGGCATATTCTCAAGCCTTTATCATACATGAGCTAATTTGAGTTCATCGGTGAGTGGCGCTATTCAAGACGTCAAGTTACTTTTTTACGTACCCGAAGCAATTTCGGCAAATATTCAGCAGAAGCAAATCATCCAAAATTGATGGCAAATCATATTAGACCGGAGGGAGATCACCTGAAACAGGTGGCAGGTCATTCAAACTGGTGGCAAGTCACCCTAAATCTATGGTGAGTTACCATGAGGGGGAAACAGGTCACCCTGAGACAGTGGCAGGTCACCCTGAGGCGGTGGCAGGTCATCCTTAGGCGATGGCAAGTTACCCTAAGGCGATGGCAAGTCACCCGAAACATGCCCCAATTTTCTTGGTAATGACACATTGAAATTCTTGATCAGGACGCTTCGTTCATCAACAACTGAGAGCCAGACGACATTCTTTGACTTTAATTTCACGGAGATTAAATGACGATCTCGGGCCAGGGCCCTTGAATCCTGATAAAATACTTAACTAGCGATTGTTGAAATTAAGCCAACATTTTATTTCAAAACTGATTGGTTTTGCTTCAATTTTGTCACCATTTCTGATCTTCTGTGTAATTTTCCACTATTAAAAATTGAAGACAGTGCCGATACTCAATTAGAAAAAATTAGTCTTCACGTGGAAAGAATGCAACTTCAAACTCCAAAAAAATTCAAATATTTGATATCGAACCTTTAATGCGTTGAAAACTCTCCAAATCAACTTGAATTTCTTTGAATTAGACATCAACGCAATGACGTGAAGTATTGAAAGCCATAAAAGCGAAAGTTCAAGTCCTGGATTAGTGTTATACTGAGGAAGTATTAGCTTCCTTCGAACATTTCTGCTGTTTTGCATAGTTGGTTATTATTGAGGTGTTTTCAAGCTTAGTAGAATGGATTAACTTTATATATTTTATGCTTTCTATATTTTAAAAATAAAATAATTTGCAATAACACACTACGTCAAAAGTTTTGACAAACAAGAATTTGACCCCGAACATAGAAAATGACTGAAATAAATTTGAGACTGTAATCTTTGTAGATAAGATCACAGTTTGGAAGACTCAACATCAAGTTTAACTAGTCATCAACTAGTCATCAACTAGTCATCATCTAGTCATCAACTGGTCATCAACTAGTTATCAACTAGTCATCAACTAGCCATCCTCTAATCATATACTAGTCATCAACTAATTATCATCTAGTCATCAACTAGTCACCAACTAGTCTAGTCAACCAATCATCAACCAGTTATCAACTAGTCAAGAACTGATTATCAATTAGTCATAAACTAGCCATGAATGAGTCATCAACTAGTTATCAACTAGTCATCAACTAGTCATCAAATAGGTATCAACTAGTCACGAACTGATCATCAATTAGTCAGAAACTAGTCATGAGCGAATCATCAACGAGTTATCAACTAGTCATCAACTAGTCATCAACTAGTCGTCAACTAGGCATCAACTAATCATGAATGAATCATCAACTAGTTATCAACTTACTAAACTGCACAGTAAAATAACTAGCAAGCTCTCACCAAATGATACAAGCGCTCGCTCATGAAATTAAGATTGATGCGCAGTCGTTGCTCTGCTTGTGTGAGGGAAGCACGATGAGTGAAAATTGAATTCTAATATAACAACTAATACTAACTTCACCATTCAAACCGAGGTGTGGAAGCATTGTAAATAGAAACAAATTTCTCCAATCTTTATAATTTTTTTCGTTTCTAATTATTTGGTTTCTTGTTTGATAAAGCGACTATTTCATGGTGCAGGAAAGCATTAAGAAACGTGATAAACAATAATTGATAATCGGATCCAAAATTACGTGACTAAATCTGTATCAAAAAATTAACCATTCCTAAAGTTGTTCATTTCTAACCTTTAAAATCCGTTTATATGTTTACCACAAGTGCTCGAATCTGTTCATATTTTTGTAAATGCTTGAACCTATGTTTACATTCTATACAGTAAGCCTAATCCATTGCTTTTCAGTGGGAAAAAGAGTTAATCAGAAGAAGTTAATTTCAATTTATCCATCCATGCTTGTCCAAAGGAAAAAAATTTGTATCTGTTAAGTTCAGTAGTTAAAGTAACAGCAACTGAGAGGCACCGCGCAGGGCACAGTGTAATACAAGTGTGTTGAGCCTAACTCTTTAGACTTCAATTTCCTCAAAAATAACTGCACATAGTGCAATGATCCTCTATTTACTATCAAGTAAAACAAAGTTTGCAGCTCATTTCAATTCACATCATATAAAAAAAAACTCACGTCAGCAGTCACGTCTGCACGAGAACATCTAAACCTCCAGAAGCCAAGGCACGTCCTTCACTGCATAATGCATGGTCTCCTCAGCATGAAGAGCAAGACTCACCCTCTTCACACACAAAACTCAAGCTGCAGTCCCTGGAAGGTAGAAAGGAGTGCTGGGCGGGCATTAATTTACGATGTAAATGAGCAAAACATCCGGATTCTGAAGTCAGTTTTTATATGAAGCCATAAACCAGACTTGAATGAAGATCACGGTGCTACTGAATTATGCACTGCTCCAACCTACTGACATAAGAGTAGTACTGAGTGTTTGTAGGTATGTGCGTGTGACAGAGTAGTGATGCGCCTTAAAATTGTTTCATGAATATAAGAAACTGGGTTTTAGACTATATACACAAATGTACATTTCCCAGTTTTATATATGTATATTTTAAGCTTGACTTTAATCTATTTTGGTACTGAAGATGAACTTTTTGAATTCCTAGTCTATTGTTATTAAGAATCTTCACTTTTACGTTGGTCCTTGTTTTCATCTTGCGTGTGAAGTTTTCAAGAAATCGACCAATTAGCACTGTCATATTGATTAATTTATGAGTATGAGATTAATTATAGAGTAAATTGGTCGTAAGATTAATTCAGAAAAGGTGATAATCATTTAAGTTCTTATTCGCTGGTCTGGCAGCAGAATGAATGCAAGTTATGATATCAACAAATGCAAAGCCTCGTAATTCCTTGTCTCTGCGGTCTCCAATAAAATTTTAGAGAACTTGGATGCAAACCTTTGATGTCAATTGTCAAAGACGCAATTAATGTCAACCATCTCTACAAGAAGGTTTGTTTGAAAAATTAGATTACGTATTCAAAGAGCCTAGAAATATTTGTATGCACACATGTTTTTCAATCTGTGATGAACACATATTTTTAACTCATTTTTCAACAAACAACTTCAAAAACATAAAACCTGAGAAAATTTTAAGGAAATTTTAAATAGAATACACATGAACCCGAAGCAACATCCATGTCCTGATCAGAATATTGCTTCACTCCTCCGCTGCAGAACGATGCGCAACTTAAAGCCTCACGTCTCTTCCAGGTACCGTTGCTATGGGCAACAATAAATTTGTACACATGTTTGAACATCGAACTTGAATAAGGTTGATTGCTGGGCCGTGTGGACTCAAGCAGCAATTCCAAACCTAAAATTGGAATCACAGAAAATGTTACGCAGGTTTTCGTGTTGCGTGCAATGGGATTGGCAGCCAAGCTGTGCTTCCTGACTGATTTTAAATGAAAGCGTTTCCGTTAAGGGAATAAATCAGGACATCGGAGTGACAACTTTCCATGCTGAATGCAACATTGATGGTGAGTTTTACCCGATCTGAATATATTGTTAAAATTCATTTGTTGTTGCATGGACAAGTTATAAGGGGAACAAAATCAAAGGTACACTAAAGTTTCTGATGCGAAATGTAGTTGAGTTACAGCATTTCTGTAGCTGGACGCCATATTCATTTCATTTATCGCTATAGCACTCGATAAAAAAATTACCGTCCACAATAAATATTGATGTTCAATTTATTTGGCAACATTGTGCTCTTGATGCTTTATTTATTTAATTGCGAGTATAAGAATACCGCTTGTGCCTTTATATGTTCATCCATATATCGTAGTGTCATAAATTAGGTGATCTTTTCCATCGCTCTAGCACTTCATTTATTTAAATTTCTACGTATAACTCCCCACAGCTTTTTCTCCACAGAAGTAAAAAAATAATGTCAGAAGCTCAAATTAATCCAGAAAACATCGCATAACTAGGTCATGGATCTTGACACATACATGACACGCAGTGCATGACACGCATCTATTCGTGTCGCCCATGAAGCTTCATAGGTAAATATCACCAGCATTGCCGTCACAGAATTGGAAACTGTCCCATGCGAAAGTTAATTCACAAAGCAATCAAAACAAATGATGAGTCAAATGGTGGTGCACGCTAAGCTCAGACGCCCTAGTCTCAAACTTATCTGTGATCTCATTTACTCAAAATTGTCCTAACCAGGAGCAGAGGCAATGGCAAGTTGCTTTAACTAGGAGCAATTGTATGGTAAATTGTCGTAACTAGCAGCAGAGGCAATGGAGCAGTTGTATGGTAAATTGTCGTAACTGGCAACAGAGGTAATGGTAAATTCTAATAATTCGCTAGTCAATTAATGTTTAGGTATGGTAGGAAGATAGGAAGATACGGTACGTGATAGTTGGGAGGAAGAATATGGTAGGTGAAATATTACGGGCTGGATATTGTATGTGTGATATAGTAATACTGGTGAAAATATAGTACACACAGGGACTGAAAGTAATGTGTGTATGGTATGGAAATTTGCGCATGGACTATGAACTATTAACGCTCCTGAATCTCCAAAATAATTACTTTTTAGTCTCTAACCCACACTTGAAAAATTTTCAGTCACTTTCTATGTTCCTCATGGAGCAGAATATACTTTTTTCAAGAAAAAAGACATGGATAAATACAGATGGCAAGAAAATAAAGGGTGCGAAAAGTTAGACGCTCAATTCTTTGAAGCCTGACATTATACCGTATGTTCTAGAGATTTTATTTAAAATGAGTAGTCAAAGATCATCATCTGATAAATGGATTTTTTGTCCAATTGCATTTGCATTCAGAAAAACTTGAAAATCACTCAACTGTCGTGCTGAGGTAAGTACACATTGTGTAAGGCTGCGGATCCAACATCAAAGAAAATCTATATAAAGTGCCTTAGCTGTCTATGGCTTGCAAATTTCAAATAAAAACCTTGAAATCGTAATCTTTAAAATTGGTGTATTATAGAATTAAAGCCAATATATGTTGCTACTGCTGGATAGTTGGTTAACGCTTCCTTTCTGAAAATCATTTAGTGAACTGGATTAAATTACACCCGATTCCTTACTTTCAGCTCAAATATTTCTAGCAGAGTTCCGTTTCCCAGTGATTCCGTATTTTTCATGCATCCAACTTGCAGACGTTTAGTGTCAGGTCAAACACAAACAAGGTAAACTTGTGGGGAATAGCGATGCATGTTACCGTATATTTTCAAATAATGAACTTTTATGCGAATGGGTCGCTGCTGCTGGTGTTGTGTAACAGTAAGAGTTATAATCAAATCGTTTTGCAGCAGCCGCTGACCCTCTTACTTCCATTATACGGCTGTCGGCAGGGTAGATTTGTGAATATTAACACGGACCTCAAAATTTATGAATATTGAAGCATAACTTCGGGCCTGCTAGCATTAAGGCTGACCTGCTCATTTATTTGCAAATTTTAAGGCACGACCTCAGTATGTGCGAATGTTGTCAGCATTGAGTGAATTTTCATCACAAGTTTCTCTTATTTCCATGCATGTAATGTAAACTTGCTGACGAGCTCATAACATATAAACCAAATTAGTATTTACCATATTTAATCCATAATCATAATATTTAATCCCCAATTAATTTTTTACTTGATAACAAAAATCTCACACCTGAAGGTTTCAATCACTCAAAATATTTATTTCATGCGCACGTTCTAATATGATGCCAGCTGGTAGAGATGTAAAGGCTCTAGTTATGAAGACATAGTTCTCAATTCCTTCCATTGTACATTCTATGTATTACTCTCTCTAACACATGTCGCTACTGCTCTAACACTGAAAGCACGAACACCGAATGATTTTCAATTGTTTCTAATAGGTTCAAGCGTGAGACTTTTTCTCTCAGGTTCGACTAAGTTTAGACTCAGGTTCGACTGAGTTCAGACTGTATTTCTAGACTAAGCCTCCTAAGCTGCCATGTACTTAGAGAATATCTAGCGAAGCAGGAGCTTTTCTAACGTAGTATTAAATGAGACTAATGCAAGGTATTGAATTTAGATATAACTTAAACTCCTTTTGTTACATAATATAATCGTTGGAGTTGCCTTAAATCTAACGCCAGATGCATATTTGTACTCTGCATGTAGGCGTGCATCAAGTCGGATTACTCGACTCAACTCGACTTTCCAAACAGTGAGTTAGAGATACTCAGGCAGTGGATGACTTCTAGCAAGTATCTTTTTCATTTGAAGCAATTAGGCTTCTCAAGTTTTTTTGTGCTTCAAAGAAGAGAGTACAAAGTCACTTATCACAACTTACCTCAAAAATTCTCTCGTAACATCTAACCGTGCAGCCATCTTTCTCATGGAGCCACGTGGATTTCTTAAAATTCTGGAAGTGATCACTTTCTTAAACCTAGGAGTCCTGACTGAACTGGGATGTCCAATTCTTGCACGATCTTGAACTCCTCCAGTATCCCTGCACCGGTTCATAGTTTGATACGTGAACCTTCGCTTAGTTTTTGGCCAGTTGAGAACATTCAAAATTTCTGCCACAGACTTGCCATTTTCGTGTAGTCAATTACTGTGGAAAGTTTACGCTCCATGCTAATTTTATTATCAACGATATAACTTATTTTAGACGTGATAAATCTCTGAAAGAAAAAATGTTACTTAATATGTTATATTGGAAAATTAAATTAGACCTTTTCTGGTAACTATACATATTCAAACAATGTGACAGAACTTGTGGGTCACCAAGTAGATTATTAAATTGAATCAAGTACAGACTTCGTAAAAACTGACTGTGCATTAATCTTTAGATGTAACTAATGCTACATTATGTATTAACACCCAATTCCATGGTGAGTTTTGCAGTTCTTGCTGGCAATAAAAAATCGCTCGAGACTACGCACTCCAGCTAGCAATGAGCCTTGGGGGGGCCTCGAGTTAATGAACTGCTGGTATCATTTACCGTAGACTTTCTGCCTCTCGAGCTAGGCTTGTCTAGTGTGCTGGTATTTTTGCATCGATCTCTCAGACATAATATCCGACATTTATAGTCTTTAGTGTTCTTAAAAGTAGGACAAACAAAGTATTAATGCTGAACATTTTGCTAGTTTTTACTACAGTGCATGTCAGAATTACATGCAACTCTACTTTTTGATTCGCACTCCCATGGTTGTTAATAAAAATTAGCGACACTTGGTACATTATACAGCAATACTAACACATGCTCAGATCTAAAATTGTAAAATGATCTACGCAATAGTAAGCAAATGGCAGCCATTGACTTTAATTTTTGCAAGTTTCAGCGTGCCAACTTTATATGCAAGATGGGACGTAAAGGTGCTTTGAGTCATGGTGAGAAGTCTAAAATTGTTCAAAAGCTGAGTAATAACATATCTACATTAGAAATAGCAAAAGAATTGGGGGCCGTGACCATCGTACCATTAGAAAATTTGTGACTAACCCTGATCGTTGGATGGTACTGCAATGATGGTCCACGTCCCTACCGGATCAGACGTCAGCAAGGAGGTGAGGGTGTCATTGGTTTCATTAAGGAACACCATATACCCTGGTACAAGATTAAGAATTTGGCATTCTGGAAAGAGATGGTATTTATGCATGATAATTCTCTGTCTCATGCTGCAAGAATAACCACGGTATATTTGGAGAGTGTTTTTGTCAAGCACGGGAAAATCATGCAATGGCCAGCTTGTTCGCCGGATATAAACCTCATTGAGAATCTGCGGAGCATCCTGAAAAGGAAGATTTACTCCAGTGAAAGGCAGTACACCTCCAAGGATGACCTCTGGAATGCTGTTCTAACTGCTGCCAAAGAAACTTTATCAGATAAAATAAAAAATTTGACATCTTCCACGGATGAAAGGCTTTTTTCTGTTGTTGAAGAGCATGGTAATTATATACGATATTAATTGCATTATCCAACCACATTGAAGCTTTTTGTTTTGTAATGTCGTTATTTCCACATTAAATATTCCTAAAATAATCTATTTTATCGATTTCCGTCACCAGTTGGCCATATTTGATACTGTATAGATGATTTGCATATATGTAAAGTTGGCACGCTGAAACTTGCTAGAATTCAAGTCAATAGCTACTGTTTGTTTACTTTTGCGCAGATCCTCTCACAATATTAGATCTGAGCATATGTTAGTATTGCCATATAATGTACCAAGTCTTGTTAATTTTTATTAACAACTATAGGAGTGAGAATCAAAAATAGAGTTGCATATAATTCTGGCACGCACTGTATGTAATAACTTCAAAAACGATGCTCTCAACGTTTTACTCGTGCCAGTTAACACTCATTACAACAAAGAAGCAAGAAGCTCCATAATTTGAGTGCACGCAACTAGCTACACATTCTTGGTGCCTGTTCTTCAAAAATTTACAGTCGAAAAAATAATTACTTGAACCATGGAATAATATTTAGCCGCCAGCTCGCTAATTTGCCTTTAACTTTGTTTTACCTCCGTCAATGGCTGATAAAATAAAAGGAGCGAGAGGCCTTCATGGACTAGGCCTCTCATAGCACAAAACCACTCAAGCAGAATATTTATTTCACCTGAATATTTTATGAGACTAATCCCCATAATTAGGGATGCTTATGAGGCTTTTACTCACAATTAATTCAGCTCTTCTGTGGGTATCACTTTGCAACGCTGTTTTCTTTGGTACTTGTTGAGAAATTTACTGTGGAAGATATCTGCTCTGACGTTTTAGATCATAACCTTACAATGAAGCCTCATTTATGTATTATTTAATCTTCAGAACTACTGTCATAAAATTCATTGCTATATGACATCACCTCCTTCGTGTGCCACTCTTTTGAATACAACTAATTCCTGTTAGACTTAATATAAACATAATTCCAGCAGTACTTAATATTAACATAATTCGTACTGAACTTAATATTAACATAATTCCAGCTGGACTTAATATTAACATAATTCTAGCTGGACTTAATAAAACACAATTTCAGCTAGACTTAGTATTAATATAATACCAGCTGGACTTAATATTAATATAATTCCAGCTGGACTTAATATTAATATAACACCAGCTGGACTTAATATTAATATAATTCGAGCTGGACTTAATATTAATATAATTGAGGATTGTTCCAGTCTTGAAGTTTCACATTAACTGCACGGAACTTGAGTAGCAACTCAAGAATGGACCACTTGGCTCGTTGCTGTTGCCATATTCTATTCAATTAATTAAAAAATATATGGGCAATTTCATAATTCACTCGGCTCCATTCATTCTGTCGTTAATTAAAACTATATGGAATGTTAATTTATATTGATATATGAAAAAAAATTATCGCGTTTGTCCTAACCGTTGCATATTGACGAGATTCAGTTTTAATTGAAATTTTCTTTAAAATAATCCCTTTCTTACGTAAGTGGACCTGGAACTGTTACATCACTCATATTCACTTGATACGCAGGACAGCGATCTCTCTCTGACACCTTTCTTTTCGGACATCATCACCATACAATATTCATGTTCAGGGGAGAGCGTATACACCGGCACATCATTACCATTACTACATCATCACTGTACAATATCCATGTCCAGGGAAAAAATCATATACATCTGCTGTGTTAAATTAATATCCTCAGTACACCTGCACGCAATATCCAATTCCTGCAAAGTGCAAAGACTCGTTTCTGGCCGTTGCTGGACTGTGGCTCACTTGCCATGTTGCAAGTGATATGGTGCTATGTTTTCTATGGAAGTTTATGTTGAATGGAATCATAGATCCTGATCCTTGTGGGCTTCCAGGTGCGCGTAGTTTTGAATGTTTACCACGTGTTTCCACGTGCACGTGGTTTTGTATCTTGTGTGTCAAAATACCAACAACATAGCGTGCATTTCCATTAAAAATTACCTAATAATTTCATGCTACTATCCACCATATTTTGTCCTGATTCAGTAACACCACTAAGATCTTTTTTCGCATTTTTACCCACTTTCTCTGGGCAGGACGATATCATATGCACTTCATTTCTTGCATAATAATCTCATCCCGATCCCATTTCCTTGCCAAAATGCTCACCCTCGTCGGACCTTGCAACTCGCTGCACCACGCAACACAAATAAAAACATGGATTCATCAAGCGCCGCAATATTGCAGACAACTTGCGACACCTAGTTCACATAACTCCCCAGATAGTTGCTGCTCGGAAATGTTTTATGATAACCCACCTCTAGAAAAGTCTCAGTTACTGCAGAAGGTTACCTCGAGACTCGAGGTAATGAGATTTAAGTCCCAAACGGAAATAGAATGGAAAAAGAGTTGCAAAATATTTTGCATCTTCTCTGCAGGGAAAATATTCTCCTCATATAGAAGCGCCAACTGCTCAGTAAGTCAGTGAATGAATATACCAAGTCAGACAGAGTTATAATAGTGTTCTGCAGAATAATTGTATGCAGCAAGTAGCATAGAGACATGGGCACATAATGAAAAACAAATAAGTATGGTTAACACCAGAACTAGTGAAGATTATCAGACTATTTCGTCTGTGGAAGATCAAAGGAAACTTTAAAAAATATTTATCAGTATACGCGCCTTCGGTACCAATAAAAAATAAACGTTATGTGACATACAGAAGAAAATATAAATGAACTATTAGACCTACACGTGAAAATTCATGTGTTTTTTACTAAATTTTTTCGTTTGATTTGCCAGTGGACGCGGGCTTTGCAAAGGAGCTTCCACATTGAAGGATGGGCCTTTGCTATCCACAATACAATGCTTACAATATATGTGTACCATACCGAATTTTTTCCTATTTATATCCTTAAAATTGTAACAGTGTGACGGACCAAGAAAGCAAGCAAGCAACGAACTGTGTATTATTATAAAATGGATTAATTTAGAAGTCACGTTTTCCTCGCAAATTTAGTTTTAAAAAATTCTGCTTGCATTTTAGAACGAAAAGAAGAGCACCATTTCTACAAACGCATGTCCCAATCTATAGGCGCCGCCCGTTGCAGGCCTAATCAATGTCCGGGCTTAATTAAAAAAAATTCAACGGTGCTTCATTATATTACACAGACCGTATCATAGTTACGAGACACAGGGGAAAAATAAAGTGAACTTTTTGAATGAGAACCGGAGGAGCACGAATCGCGTGATGGAAAATACAGGGAGTCACTCATAAAAAAATGAACGAGCTCTTTAAATCTATTTACATATATAATATACAATGTATATCTCTCTCTCTCTCTCTCTCTTTCTCTCTCTCTCTCTCGTTCTCTCTCCACCTGTGTGTGTCCGTCCCATTACATCCTATTTATTACTCAAGAACAATTATTCAACTGAAATCAGAACGGGTATGCATTTCACTACATAATAACTTGATGGTTCCCGTAGAAATTCCACGGTTTAGATTTGATTTATTTGAAATCATTATAAAGACGATTGTATTAAAGATTTACGACGAATTATTGTGTTTTAAATGAATATTTTTTTTATGAAAATGTACAACACTTTCATTCTGCATCTTATTTTCCGCGAACATGGCCAATATAGTACGGTTTAAAAGTCATATAATTAGGGATCTATGAAATAACATACATTTTTCAGTTTTACCATTGGTATTATCAGAACCTGAACATTTTTCATAAATGTATACAGAACTCCCATTCTGTATCTCATCAACCGATAACATGGCCGTACATAAGAAGAAAACATAACGGGAAGAAATGCCGTGTGTTATAGAGATCCAGCGCTTTTTTAAGTACTCGTGGCGCCATCTTGTTGATCACTACTTTTCTTGAACCTCAACTTGAAGCAAGACATCTGAGAAACATTTGGTATCAACAAGATGGCGCCACGAGTCACACCGCGAGAGAAACAATAATTCTTTTAAATCGCTTATTTCCGCAAAAATTGATCTCTCGGCATGGCGATGTTAACTGGCCGCCTAGATCCTCGGACGTAACCATACTCAACTTTTATCTATGGGGACACCTTAAGGGAAAAGTTTATATTAATAAACCTACCACAATCGCTCATTTAAAGAGAAACAGCCAAGAGTAAATCAGGCAAATTAACGGCAACACATTAACGAAGGTTGCAAACAAATTTTAAAAAGGATTACAAATGTGCTGTCGTAAAACGGGCGTCACTCAACAGAGATTGTTTTCCACACTTAAATGATATATTTTGTAAAATTCATAAATCTAATAAATGTTTTGACACAGAGCTTTATGTTCAATCCCAAATACTTTCTGAGCTATAAAAGTGTTTTCATAGGGCATCCTCTCTGGCCCACCCTGTATAATGTATTATTGAAGAAAATTCTTGAACTGAAATCAGAACGGGTATGCATATATTACAAGCATTGTATTGTGGATACCAAAATCGCCGGATCACTACAAAACACGCCATTTTTTCCTGTATTAGCTTTCTTCTCACACGGCCATATTATCGATAGATAAGATAGAAAATGGAAGTTCTGTTTACATTAATGGAAAATATTCAGATTCTGATAATGGCACGGATAAAAGTGAAAAATGTATTTTAGTTGATAAATCCTGAATTTTATCACTTTTAAATCAAGGAATTTCAATGGGTACTATTTTGGTCATGTTATTGGTAGATAAGATGCACAATGGAAGTTCTGTATATCTATATCACCATAATAATAAGAGCTGCGTCCGTCCGTCCGTCCGTCCGTGTGACCCCTTCTCGAGTCCGTATCGTGGATACCGAGTTCGGCGGTATATTGCGGCTCAAAAATACTGTATTCTAAGTGTTTATTACTGTCACAAGAAAAATCAGTTACCTTTAAAATAAGCTTAAGCACGGAAACTCCACTGGAACAAAAAAAAAAAGACTGAATCGAGAGCGAAAAAGAAGAGCGAGAGAAAGATTATCTCAAGAAAGATTTAGAAATATTTTTTGCCATCATTTCTTTTGGCATGGGTACACTGCTGCGAAAAATTGAGACACACCGAAATGCATGCTAGGATAATAACCGTGAGTGGACGCTCTCTTTTAATTGATAATGCGAAAAGAATGTTTTAAATTAGTTCGACCAGTAACCTGGCTACCACTTAGTATAAGGCCAAAGATTTTGGAAATTGAGTTATTGTTTTCAGAATTGTGATTTTCTTAAAAAGCTTCAAAGAGATAATAGAGGATATTTCAGAATAAAATTCCGGCAAAAAAGGCCAACATGGATAGAAACGTGTCCAACCGTAAGAGAGAAGCAGCAAGACTTCGACAACAAGAAAGACTTTGTTCGTCCGATAGCAAACTGATTCTCTTCCCAAGCCCAAAACTGATTCGTTTGGGAAAAAATTATTAACGGGCATTGCACTAGTATACTATAATAAGAGCCGCGTCCGTCCGTCCGTCTGTCCGTGTGTCACACTCTTCTAATCAATAGGTTTGATAGTAACAAGGATAAAGCTTAAGAAATACAAGAAATCATTCTATTACATTATTTTTCTGTGGCAATTCAATTTCCTTTCACTTGCATTATTTTATCCAGAATACACAATCGGTTTATTTTTGAATAAAAATTTTCTTTGGACCTTTTTCTATTGAAATTCATCATGATCCTTTGATATTCTTAATTGATAATGCGAAAAGAAATGTTTTAAATCAGTTTGACCAGTAACCTGGCTACCACTTAGTATAAGGCCAAAGATTTTGGAAATTGAGTTATTGTTTTCGGAATTGTGATTTTCTTGAAAAGCTTCAAAGAGATAATAGAGGATATTTCAGAAAAACATTCCGGCAAAAAAGGCCAAAATGGATAGAAACGTGTCCAACCGTATGAGTGAAGCAGCAAGACTTCGACAGCAAAAAAGATGCCGAAGACTATCGGACGAACAACGCAAAATGGCAAGACGAAGCAATGCTGCTCGCATGGCAAAGTTAACGGGTACACATTGCACTAGAGACTAGACAATACAATGCAGTGTATTGTCGGTACCAAAGGCACCGGATCACTATAAAACACACCATTTTTTCCGTTATTAGCTTTCTTCTCCCACTCGGCCCTGTTATTGGTAAATAAAATAGAAAATGTAAGTTCTGTATACATTCATGAAAAATATTCAGATTTTGATAATACCACGGGTAAAAATGAAAAATTTATTTTACTTCATAGATCCTGAATTTTGCAGGTACACATTGCACTAGTGTATTATAATGAGAGCCGTGTCCGTCTGTGTGTAACGCTCCACCAAATATCATCGTTATCAGCTATATACGTATGACACCCGCAATCAATTGATATACGGATTCGGATTAGTCCTAAATCAAAAAACAGCAAATCATTTTGATTTCACTCCTTTTTATAGGTATTCCATTGTATAATAATACCCAACTTGTAGCTTGCTTGCTTGATTGATTGATTGATTGATTGATTGATTGATTGGTCCGTCTCTCTGTCACGCTGTTAAGGATTAAGATAGGAGTAAATTCGTCTACGAATAACAAGATGAGATACAATGAAATTTTATCCCTAAATTATGATGGCAAATATAGTTTTTGGAATATATATTCCAAAGTCCAAATACTGTATTAGAGTTTTTGATCCTGTCGTACAAAAGCTATTTTGCATATTTTTCTCAGCTGAATTTCTTTGTAGCTGTTGAAACTTGGCGCAGAGTAGAGGCCAAATATTCGGAGTACAGGCCCTTGGTTTAATAATACACAGTTTGTTGCTTGCTTGCTTGCTTGGTCCGGCTCTATGTCACGCTCTTAAGGATTTAGATAGGAGGACATTTGGTAGGGCATACATGTATTGTAAGCATAGTATTGTGGATACCAAAGACAGTCTTCAGTGTGGAAACTCCTTCAGTATAGAAACTCCTTCACAAAGCCCGCGTCCGATGGCAAATAAAATGAAATAATTCAGTGAATTTTGACGTGTGGGTCAACTAGTAAAAGAATAAAGATCATTGGATATAGTCGATAATTCATTCAAAATATATGTAAATTAATTTACTATATTATTAAGTAACTGGAAAATGTATCTCAAACTATTCTTAAGCTATGTATCCTGGATTGTACCATGCTTCATGAACATATTAAAAACAAAAATATAAACGGAGCATGTACTATACCCGTTGACCTAGTGTTAATAACTTGCAAACTAATTATCCCATGTAAATGTTCTCTTGTTGCTTCGATGCAAGAGAGTATTTTCTGTCAGAACATTAAAAGAATGTTTCCACTAACGCAACACTCCTGTTGAAACTACTGAAAATAGAATAGAATACAATAGAATGAGGCTATAGGAACGAACCTTTTGGCCCATTCTTGGGTCGGATAATTACTTCGATAATTATTCAGTTGTTTACCCAAGTCCCATGCCGTATTTCTAGCCGCGTCAACCATGTCGGCAGCGGGATTCGAACCCGGGTCTTCCCGCTCGCAAGCAGATTCGCTCACCAGTCGACCAAGCTACGAAAAGGTGCGAGGATATCCAAAGCACTTTGAGATAAATGATAATCTCGAATCATAGTGGAATTGTCTAAAATTATTTGGTATAGTGAATACAAACAGAATTAACTGGCTATAAAATTTCTATGGTTACTATATTGTAAAAACTGTTATGCGTTCTGTTCAGTTTTTATGGGACGTCCTGTACAACTACGCTCTATACAACTACGCCCTGTACAACTACACCCTGTACAACTACGCCCTGTACAACTACAGCCTGTACAACTACACCCTGTACAACTACACCCTGTACAACTACACCCTGTACAACTACACCCTGTACAGCTAAGCTGCGAAAAGATGATGAAGATCATCTTGCTACAAAATCCTCTTCCAAACAAATCTAACCCTGATCTCCATTAGCAGCCCCCTCCCTCACCCTGCCCCCTCCCTCACCCTGCCCCCTCGTTCCTCCATTCTAAAAACTCGAGCAAATTTTTGTTGGAGTCACACAAAGAATTTCTGACTGCAGGCATCTCGGAATGTCGTATTTTGGGGCAACTTCGTACGAGCTTCATTACAAGTCCGGTCTATTTAACATCCTGGAAAAATAGAGCGACAAAAAGGAAGTCTGAGTCATAACTGAGAAAAACGAGAGATTTAGTCCCAGGTCGGAAACATGGCCGGCGAATACAAACTATTCCTAAACAAATCTTCTCATTCCTTCATTTTATATGGAAATTTAAAAATTTTTCATCAATTTTTCAAACCAATTTCAAGCAACATTTTTTATCTAAGCACCTCTAACAAGATAATGCATGCAAGCATAAATGCATTGTTCTCATTTTAGTGCAAACTATAAAGTATTTGGAAATTCAAATTAAACTTCAATCTCAAACTATTAATGAAATTCATCCTATTTTTTTCGTCGAACATTTGTTTTTGTTTTCAATCAAATATTGTACAGTGCTGGATAACCCTCACCGCCTACACTACTTACCAGCTACGTGTCAGCTACGTGCCAGCTACGTCTCAGCTACTTGCCAGCTACGTGCCAGCTACGTGCCAGCTACGTGCCACCTACGTGCCAGCTACGTGCTAGCTACGTGCCAGCTACGTGCCAGCTACGTGTCAGCTACTTG